>JABAYD010077302.1:0-11832 GCA_014822095.1 Diplotaxis tenuifolia | reverse complement strand
ATTAAAAATGTCGAGCGACTTTAATTCCATAACTTAAATTTCAAATTGAAACAAAAAAATAAATAGCAACGCAGAAATATGATTATACAAACACACAAACATGTCAATTATATTAGGTAAAAAAGTTAAAAACAAAAAATATACCCGCCCTCTTGAGGGCGGGTCAAAACCTAGTTAATTTTAAAGTCACATGAAGCGCCAAACATGAATAATACATGACATGAGAAGTGCATTAGCAATGCCAAACATAACCGACATTATAGGGAAGAGGTTTTGTGTTTTGTTTAGAGCGTAAGATTTGCTTTAGATCTATCTCCAAATGAATTTCTATAACTTCAAATATAAATTTATGTTCTCCAAAAATAAATTTCAAAACTTCAAATTTAAAATTTCATTTTTATTTGTATTTTGGTTCTTTCCGTTAACTACACATCACATTTAATCCTTCGACCCGCATACCCGTGCGGGTTTATATTTACGTTTTTGAAAATATTTATATTTATCATATTTATAATAATATATAATTTTAAAGTATGTATGTTTTAAATCATTGTTTAATATGACATCTTTGAAATCTGTTAACTATACGTTTTTAAATGGTCCAACATGATTGAATATGTAAATTATAATTATTATGCACTTCTAATATTTTTAAATTTAAACCTTTGATTTTTTTTAGGAAATATAATCAGTAGCATAAACTGTTATATTATAAAATCTAGGGAATATCCAAAAGTAATTTTGTTTTTTCTAAATAAAAAATTAAGAAATGTATGAAATTAACTAAAAATACAAAATTACTAAAATTTAGGATTATTAATAAACAGAATGGTATTGTAATGTAAATAATTTGAAAAATTAAGGGGTATATTTTATTGGTACTTCTGTTTTAATAAGATAGATTTTTTTATATCTCATAAATATTTCAAATTGCTTTTTATAAATTCAAGTTCTAACAAAAATTAAAAAAAATAAGATTCATAATATTTTAAAATTTGAATTTTGTGTAACCAAAAATAGAGCATTATGAAAATAATTTTATGGAATATTTTTGTATTTTTCTTGTAATTCAATATTTAATTACTTATTTTCATTTATAATTTTATATTTCAGTGTAAGATTTTATTCATTAATATTGTTGTATTTGCTAGTTATTTATATTTTTTTATGGATTCACACTAAATGTGACGAATATAAAGATCATAGGGTAAAATAATTAATAATTTTGAAGTTAAGTTTAAAATTTTGCTTACGGAGAAGAACACTTTAAAACTTTAAATATAGAATTTTGAAAATTTTAAAATACAGAGTTTTTCTTGAAAATGCTCTAAGTTTGTTTATAGGGTTTTGTATTTTGTTTGGAACGTAAAGTTTGCATAAGTGTTTTCTCAAAAAAGATATTGCTATGTATTTGTTTCCTATATATGATCAGTTTAATGGAAGAAGAGGTTACTATAGTACTAGAAAGGAATTAATATTGGCCACAAACGAAGTGTGGTCAATTTACTGAGAAAAATATGAAAATATATTAAAATAATTTAAGTAAAATTCTATAAGAGAATAAAATTATATAAAGTGAACAAAAAAACATTTGAAAAAGATAAAACGAATAAGCACACAATAACAAAAGAATATTACTTTCATGTGTTCTATAACCTATTTTATTTTTTTTATATTTAATGTGACATTGTGGATATAAATATTTAATAGCTTTATATAGTATCATCTAGCCTACAAAAACAAATGTTTATATTCAATTAGTTATTAGACCAGACCATATGTCTGTATTCAATAATAATAGGAAGTGCAATGCCAAACATAAGAACCCAATGAGAATATAGTTGTTCGAAGCCACTCAACAAAACAAAATTAAAAATTATATTTGATCAAAAGTGTTTTGGCGTTAACTTTGAACAAGCCTAGAGAACATAGTACGACGGTTTCTGAATAAGCAAAGCACAAATAAGGCCGAAGAACATGTTTGGAAGATGATGAGAAGGGAGTTCAGAGGATTCTTAAACCAGAGAGTCACAATATTCTCAGTGGAAAAGATGGTATAAGATAAAGTAGAAGAAAGCTAAAATCGACTGTGTGAAGAACATAAAAAAAGTTGGAAGTATGTATATAAAATAAAGTGGTCCCGTGCTTGTAGATGTAAGTATATATTTTGTGCAATTAAAAATAAACCTAAGCTAGTTATACGCGGCGAAGAGTAATTGCGAGAATTAAATGGAAATTTACTGCCGACATTTAGAAAAACTCAAACTAGTTAAATAATTTTTCTCTTTTGTTGTTGTGGAAACGCCAAAAATGTCAATTCAACTAAAAGGGGTTTCATCTCCTTTTCAAGAACAAAAATCTGGTAAGAGCAACATTGTCTTTGCTAATGTCCTTAAATTATTTTAGTAATATTTCAATTAGCAAGGACAAATGAATGACAATCACAAAAATCCACAATTATTGGTAGGACTTTTAGTGTCTCTTAACACAAACATATACACAAATTAAATATATGTTTTAATTAACATTAAGTATATGTTTTAGTTGAAAAAAGACATAACCAAAGTTGAAAACATAACCAAATTACAAAGTTGAAAAAAAGACAAATATTAAAAATACAAATTGAAAAATTCAAGAGAGAGTGTGAGAGTTGTTGTTAGTGTGTCGAGAGAGAGAGTGTGATCTTGTCGAAAGAGAGTGTGCGAGTTGTTGTTAGTGTGTCGAGAGAGAGAGTGTGATCTTGTCGAAAGAGAGTGTGCGAGTTGTTGTTGGTGTCTCGAAAGAGAGAAAATTATGTTGCTCATTTGAGAATCAAAGGGAAGCAACATATTTTATAAAGTGCAGCATACATAATCATAGGTTCATAGTACAAGTGTAGAAAGGTACAAAACACTACACTTTCCCGTGACACAATCTGAACAAAGCATAGGTTCATAGTACAACACAAAAACAACTAAACAACTAAACAAGCTTGCAGTACAACCAGTGAGATCAACCCATTTGCATTCCTTGGCCAGAAGACTCGCCAGACATGCGACCTGCCAATATACGGTATCGGTTAAACCATATACATACGGCATAATGACTATAACATTAACAATCAGAAAACTGGCTATTGAATCATATTCTAAATGAATAAAAGCTTCAAATGATCCTGATGCAAAGAGAATTGTGTGCTTTCTTATTGTTTGTATTAACTAATTTACAAAAATATACACACATGTTATGTGTTTTCTTATTGTTTGTATTAAGTAATTTACAAAAGTATACACACATGTTATACGGATCATATGTGTATACACACATGTTATACGGATCATATGTGTACATGATCTCATCACAACCCTAAAACTATTTCATTTAGAATCACAAAAACAAAGAGGACAATCCGGCTCGTAATCTCTAAAAAACCCTAAATCTATCTCTAAATCTATCATCAAAACCCTAAATCTAGCATCTAAATCTCATTACGGATGACGAAAACATACCTCGTTTTGGTTCGAATCGGTGGAGAAGCGATGGATGACGCAGCAGATCGATTTCGAGATGCCGATTAGTCCTTCAAAACACCGGATTAGCTCTTCCTCCTCTTCGTCTACTCGGTCGCCGCAGAGAAAAGAGAAGACGAGAAAAGAGAATTATGTCTGATTCCTCCCTCAACCCTACGACGCAACGACGTCGTTCTATGCCACGTCGGACTAAGGACGAAGCCCAAATGTCCCAAGCTAAGGTCCGTTTATTCGATTTAAATTAGTTTTTGATTTAAAATTCGACCCAAAAGGCCGAAGGACGTTTTAAAATACGGCCAATAATGGTACTCTAAGAAGAACAAAACAGAAACCATTAAACCAAACAAAAAAAAAACCAGAACCAAAAGGACATTCAAGATTTTCTTTCTTCTCAATTCCAATCAGTAAAGCTGTAATAAAACCCTAATGATAGAGAGCAAAACTAGACGAAATTAAAAAAAGAGGGAGAAAAATCCCTAGATCTGAGTTACAAAAAAACCCTGGATCTGAAACGAGAACTTAATTTGATTGTTATTACAACAAAAAAAAAAAGAAAAAGAATCCGACCGCAAATTTACTTGTTTGATATACAGATCCGGATCACAGATATATAGAGAACGAGACGCAGAAACTGGAAAATTAATTAAGCTACATGTCGTTTCTTTCAAACCTACTAATTAAAAGCCCTACTGAGTAAGAGGGAGAGTGGCTTTGAACGCGACAGATACCAACCCTATAAGAAATAGGAGTAGAGAAAGAACGGTACGTATCCGGGATCAACGGCGAATTTGTAGGGCTTCCGGCAAATCTTGTTGATTTCTGTTTCTTTATTTGTTTTTGTTAGGTTCAAATGGAGAAGTGAGCCATGAAGAGGAAAGTGGCTAAATGTCTTTTTTTTCTTTCTCAATGCCAAATAGGCGTTGCATCTTAATTGGTTCATTAGGTTATCCAATTTCAAGAATAATTAATTATTTTTTGAACAGTTTAATTTTTTAATTTCAAAATTATTTTACTCATGTTTGAGACTGTTCTTCCCCATCCACTCCGCGACGTCTACAATAGCACGAGTGCGGATGTAGGTTACTATATATACAAAGAGAAAGAGAAATTAAGTGTCCGGGTTAATTTGGTGTATAGTCAATTTTTTTTTTACATCAAAAGAAACATACTAATATATACTCTGTGAACCAAGCCGGTAGCTTTGTATCTATGTGAACAACGAAAGACGGCTGTATTGTGGCACTTCGTGCTAGGTTGTCCGCCCGTGAGTTCAAAGTTCTTGGTACATGGATTATTGTCGAGCTGGTGAAACTCCTTTGTAGCGTCTTGATATCTTGTAAATAACTTGCAAATGCTGGTCGATTATATTCCCACTTTTACTAAGTAGCCGGTAAAAAGGAAAAAAGTAGATAATGTTGCTGTTAAAAGATATGGACAAGAGAAAACACCACTATTACTATCTTATCACGTATTCCTATCAACGTTAGATACTTTAGGGCGCAAACTACATTAAAGGTTTATGGGCAGAGTTCACCCGCAAACCGAGAAAATAAAATATTAAAAAAAATAGGAAAGAGGTGAACTCCGGTCATGGCGAGTCTCTGCCATAAACCTGTATCAGCGCTATTTCGTGGATCCACGCCACGTGGCGGCCCATGACTGGTTTGTTTATTTTTTATTTTATTTTATTTTGAAAAAGTCAAACCAAAAAAATAAAAAAATGTTTTTATGAACCTCAGCCCAAATTCATTGATGGACATGACCTTACTTAACCCATAATATGCACGGTAAGTATTAAATGTATGGAATGGTTAAAAACAGATGGTGCCATTTTAATTGAAAAAGACATGAACTCACGCCATCTGAAACTATACTGATTGTGTCTCCAACAACTGAAAAAAATACATGCACATGCACATAATTAAAAATTTTGGAGTGTTCTATTCTAAATCACCGAAATAGTATAGGACTCGAGCTCCACACTCAACCTTTAAATACTAAACGCTATCATAACCTCTAACTACTTCAACATAAACCTTAGCCACCAAACCATAAACTCAAGTATAAGATATAAGAAATATTTAAATATTTTAAATAAAATGAATTCTGAAATATATTATACTTTATATTTTTTTTTCATATATAAAACATAGTATGAACCCTCTATAAAATAGTATAGAAATGATACATTTTATTTAGATTAGTTGATCATCATATGTAAAATAGTAGATCATATGTAAAATAGTATGAAAAAGAAATAATAGTTTTTATTGATGAAAAAGACGTCCTTGAAGTAAACCCTAAACACTAAATGACTAAACTCTGAATTCAAATAACTAAACCCAAATATAATCTTAAACGCAAATATCAAAATTTAAAATAGTACATAATATTTTGTAAGATTAAATTATACTACAGTGAAACCTCTGTAAATTAACTGAACCAAAAACTCACCAAAATATATTTTTTCTTAATTAATAGAGATTATTAACTGAACCAAAAACTCAATTTGGAATTATAAAATTATATTATTTTATAGAGATATTTAGTGTATATTAATCTATAGAGTATTAATTTAAAGAAGTTATACTATATTTGGAATAGACTTTAACTAGAAATCAGTAAGAATGAATTTGTCAAATAATCAAATTTCTGGAGGAGAAGAGAACAAAGAGAATGAAACAATTGGTATAATACTTTATATTATTTTTTTCATATACAATATCATAATATAGACCCTCCAAAAAATAGTATAGAAAATGATACATTTTATTTACATTAGTTGATCCTCATATGTAAAATAGTATGAAAAATAATACAATTTAGTGTATATTAATCTACAGAGTATTAATTTAAAGAGGTTATATTATATTTGGAATAGACTTTAATTTGAAATCAGTAAGAATGAATTTGTTAAATAATCAAATTTCCGGAGGAGAAGAGAACAAAGATTATGAAATAATTGGTATAATACTTTATATTATTTTTTCATATATGATATCATAATATAGACCCTCCAAAAAATAGTACAGAAAATGATACATTTTATTTACATTAGTTGATCCTCATATGTAAAATAGTATGAAAAAAATAATACCTCATATGTAAAATAGTATGAAAAAAATAATACATTTAGTTGATGAGAAAGACAGTTCCTTAACTAAACCCTAAACAGTAAATAATTAAACATGTAAACTCAAATAACTAAACTCCAAACCCAAATATAATCCTAAACCAAAATATCAACTTTGAAAACAGTACATAATATTTTGTAAATTAAAACTATACTACTTGGAATAGACTTGAACTAGATATCGGTAAGAATGAATTTGTTAAATAATTAAATTTCTGGAGGAAAAGAGAACAAAGAGAATGAAACAATTGATAGTTGAAGATGGCGGGATAAAAAAACATAACATATATTATGTTATATTCCTGTTCTATATTTTTATTTAAACAAAATGAACATTATAATTTGAAAAAAATGTTTACACATGAAACAATCAATACATTGTTACAAATTGATCCACATTCTTATACATCATTCCATACTTACAAATTTATTTTATTTACAGACTCACTCATATGGAATGACTTAGAAATTGACTAGAAACATCAAGACTATATAAACAGAAAATTCCCAAACTTTCACTTACCACGTCAAAGAAGAAAGAAGAAATTTTTTTATTTATTTATTTTTTGTATCAAGTTTAACGGGTTTCGTAAAGGGTATAAAAGTATTATTATAGAAAATACACATTATACAGGAGAAAATTAGGGTATCTAGCTAGATTGTGAAATATAATATTTTTGAACGTTCAATTTCCCTAAATGACTTTTCTTTTTTGTCGTGGAAAAGCCAAAAATGTCAATTCAACTAAAAGGAGGTTTCATCTCCTTTTCAAGAACAAAAATCTGGTAACAAGAACAAAACAGAAACCATTAACCCAAACAAAAAAAAACAAGAACCAAAAGGACATACAAGATTTTCTTTCATTTCAATTCCAATCAGTAAAGCTGTACTAAAACCCTAATGATAGAGAGCAAAACTAGGCGAAATTATAAAAAAAAAAGAGGGAGAAAAAGCCCTAGATCTGAGTTACGAAAAAAAAAAAAACTGGATCTGAAACGAGAACTTAATTTGATTGTTATTACAAAAAAAGAAGCAAAAGAATCCGACCACAAATGTTCTTGTTTGATATACAAATCTGGATCACAGATATATAGAGAACGAGACGCAGAAACTGGAAAATTAATTAAGCCGACATATCGTTTTTTTTTTCAAACCTACTAATTAAAAGCCCTAGTGAGTAAGAGGGGGACTGTGGCTTTGAACGCGACAGATACCAACCCTATAAGAAACAGGAGTAGCCGAGTAGAGAAAGAACTGTACGCATCCGGCATCAATGGCGAATTTGTAGAGCTTCCGGCAAATCTTGTTGATTTCTAATTTCTTTTTTTTTTTGTTGTTGTTAGGTTCAAATGGAGAAGTGAGCCATGAAGAGGGAAGTGGCTAAATTGACTTTTTTCTTTTCTCAATGCCAAACAGGCGTTGCATCTTAATTGGTTCATTAGGTTATCCAATTTCAAGAATAATTAATTAATTTTTGAACAGTGTAATTTATAAATTTCAAAGTTGTGCATATTTTACTCATGTTCGAGACTGTTCTTTTCGAGACTGTTCTTCCCCATTCACTCTCTGCGACGGCTAGATAGCACGAATGCGGATGTGCAGTATACATATATTTCTCATTTTAACTCTACACACAAATTCTGACATTGAATTTAGTTATTTTTCACAGTTGTAATTACGTTACTTATAAATAAATAAATATAGGATTGTCAATGCTTTTTTTCTTCAACAAACTTGTTTTTTTTTTTGCTAAATTCCTTCAACAAACTTTTGTAGGAAAGCAGAATCTGGAAATGCATCCAAGATTTTTAGTGACATAATTAAACCATATGAAAAGATTTGCTGTTAGTACAAGGGGATTACAGAAATCACAAACTGGTGAAGAAGGTGAACACTTGTCTGACCCTCAGAGATTGATGCTAGAAGCTTTCAAAGGAGATAAAGAAAACCCTAAGGAAACCCGACAAGAGAAGGGTCCATTGGAGATAAAGGGTTCTCAATCCAAAGTAAGAAAAGCTTTGCACTTTGAGGAAAGTGAGACAATGGAAAAGCCGATATCTGAAGAAATAAAAGAGGCAACAAATGAGAAGGATATCACTATGGGGGAAGCGGGTGTAGGAGATGCGGATCCTATGATTGGCACCGAGACAACTTTGGAGGAAGCTAATACTGATTTTGAGAATGACAATGCTATGGAAGAAGGAAGTTTGCTATCTGACTCAGAACTCCTTGACGAAGAATGGGAGGAGGGTGAAGTCCCTGACTTCTTGAAAGATATGGAAGAGGCAAATGCTGAGATGGCTCAAGAGGACACGACTATTGCTCAAGTCCCAACTGAGGTGAGTAAGGAGAAGGACAACTCAGATGGAAATGTCACGAAGAGGAGGACAATACGATCTGGGGTCCTTCATGGCTCTGCAAAGAAGGGCTTAATGCAAACCCTCTTAACTCCAAGGAAGGGTAAGATCTCCAAAGGTCAAGGAAATGGGAAAGCTCAGCAGATTGGTACTGCTGATGGTAAGAAAGGTAAGCCATAAGACGGGAGAGCTTAATGGCTTGCAAACTTGGTTGTTTAAGTTTTAAAAAGTAATGGATTATGTTTATGAAATCCTAGTGCTTTTGCTGGTTTTTTTTATCATTTCTATGGTCTGAAATAAGTAAGCTTTCTTGTAGCTTCCCTGGATTTTCCTCGGACTTTGAATTTGTATGCATTAATAAGATGTGGATGATCGCCCTCGTTGCTAGTTGCTATACATTTTTCTATGGTCTAAAAACAAAGGTTACAAGTAATAGGAAAAGAATGATACACTGGTTCGTTACGGTACACATTAAGGTTGAGGAATCTAATATGTCAAAATTAGAAAAAGTATATACAACAACACTGAAATGGCTTAAATCTCCACTGTGTTTTCTGGGGGTACTTAGAGCATAATTATCCGGGGTTTCTCCACCCGGGTTTCTCAACTTCTAAAAAAAAATAAAAAAAATAAAATAAAAACACACCATTCGCGAGTCGCCACGTGTCAGTCGGATCCGCGAACAGTAGAGAAACAATTTCTGAAAGTTTCTGAATTAAGGATTTTCTGTAACGGTTTCTCTGGATTTTGGGGGTCCCACGTGAAACCCCGTGAGAACCCCGGGATAATAATGCTCTTAGACCAAACTGGAAGAGAAAGATCCTACGAAATATTATAGCTACACCTAAACGTAGTGGGCTGATATGGATACTGAAAGGTTATTGGGCTGCGTGGAGCTTGGTATTTGGAATGAGCATTTGGGCTCAGGAAAGGTTGGGCATTTACTTATGTTTATGTGGTATTTCAACCAGGATGAGATCGGTAAATAACGTCTATGTTAACCACGTTTGGATTGAGGCTTGGATCATTAATTGGACACTAAAATTCATTAAGGACACTTGGGCCCCAAAGGTAAGAGGCACGCAGCGTATATATATACGGTTTTTAGTAGTGCTAACCCGGATAAAAAAAAAGCGAGTTAATACACTGCCATTATGATTATTAGTATATTAAGTTGGAATTGTAGAGGTACGAACAGTTCGGATACGGTACAACGTATTAGAGATTTACATCGTCAGTATTTCTCAGATTTCTTATTTCTTATGGAGACCAAGCAAAAAATTGCTTATATGGACACTTTAAAATCGAGCATGGGATATGATTATATCCATACAGTGAAACCAATAAGTCGTAGTGGCGGTTTAGGCTTGATGTGGAAAGGTTGCTATTCAGTTGACATAATCTACAGTGATAATTATTGATATCAAGGTAACAATGGGGTCTATTGAATTTTTTATCTCTTGTGTGTATGAGGATCCAGTCAGGGATCGATGACGCTATGTTTAGGACAAACTAACGGATATAGGTGTGGTTAGAGATGAGGCATGGATTTTGGTTGGTGATTTCAATGAGTTAATGCACAATGGAGAAAAACTGGGAGGTCCTAGTATAGATGAATCCACTTTCTTTGATTTTAGAAACATGGCTGAGGCATGTAAAATATGAGAGACTAGGACTACGGGTAACACTCTCTCATGGGCGGGCAGAAGGGATAATAACTTGATACAATGCCGCTTAGATAGGAGTTTTGGTAACGAAGAGTGGTTCCGCCTCTTCCCTCAATCTTCTACTGACTATATGAGTATGTGGCCTTCTGACTATAGACCCCTACGTATTGAATTTGCCTATGACCCTGAGAATATGCAAAGGGGTCGATTTGTTTTCGATAAACGGATGCATGGAAAGAGAGGGGTCGATGAAGCAATTATCCGTGGATGGGGTGTAAAGAATATCAACTCAAACCTGACTGTTCTTGATCGCATTGCGCGATGTCGGGCTGAATTGTCTAAGCTCAAAAAGATGAATGATTGGAACTCTAAATCAAGAATTGAACGGTTGCAGAGTGACTTGGATAAAGAAAGTGCAAAGCAATTCCCCATCTTTGGTCTACTACGGAGGTTAAGACACGAGCTGGCAGCAGCCTACCGGGAAGAGGAAATTTACTGGAGGCAAAAAAGTAGAGAAGAATGGCTTAGGGATGGTGATAGAAATACAGTATATTTCCACAATGTGGTTAAAGAAAAAAGAAAGAGAAATAAAATACTAATGCTAAAAGACATCTTTGGAAATGAACATTATACTGAAGAGTCTAAAAGACATATTGCTACTGAATATTTTAGGGATTTGTTTACAAGCACTAACCCAACTGACTTGGAATCCCTTTTCGATGGTTTTAACTGTAGGGTCACACAGGAAATGAACATGGGCTTAACCAGAATGGTATCCCCAGAATGAGATAAAAAAGGCAGCCTTTGGCATTAAAAGTAGCAGTGCTCCCGGAGAAGATGGACTCACTGGTTTTTTCTATCACAAATATTGGCACATTGTGGGGCAGAAAATTATCGATGACGTTCAAAGTTTTTTTGAAACATCCATAATTCCTGCTGGTTGGAACCACACTCAATTAAGCCTATTACCAAAAATTTTACAACCTACGGAAATGAAGGATATGCGCCCCATCAGCCTATGCAGCATGCAATACAAAATCATCTCTCGGATACTATGTGAAGGGTTGAAGATGGTTATGCCTAAAATCATTTCAGAGACACAAGGGGCCTTTGTTGGGGGTAGGCTAATAACAGACAATGTCATCATTGCGCATGAACTGGTACAT
>JABAYD010077258.1:0-12607 GCA_014822095.1 Diplotaxis tenuifolia | reverse complement strand
GTGAGGCCAAAGCACGGGGACAGGTCGGGTGGTGACTGCAGGATCAGTAAAGATGACTCTAGAGCCTTGGAAAATTAACGGACCGGCGGATGGGGGCCACGGGCCGAGAGAGCGGGCGTGGGTGGTCCATTAGCCGTGGGCGGTCGGGCGTTACAAATACCATCTAACACAAGTAACATTTTGGAGGAAAATAATAACCAGAGAAATCATAGCCAAAATTAACTTGAAATAATTTTATACCCACTGAGTCAAAAAATTGTATATATTACTCACTAGGTATACATCATTTATTGGGATAGCCAAAGGTTTAGTAATGGCAAAGACATACTAATTTGCAAATCGGTCTCTGCTGGGGATGACGGTGACGACTGAGAACTATAACGGCAAAATGAAACAAACGATCTTGTGTGTGCCTTAAATGTAATGCTTCCTTGTTTTATTTTTATTTTTGCCTTGGAAACACTAACTTAGAACTTTCATTTTTGGTTGTAAGGTTCTTTATTCATTTTAATGATATTAACATTTTAGCAAAAAAAAAAAAAGAAGAGACTACCAAATTACAAGAAAAATCAAGGAAGGTACAAGTAACTAACGAGCTTAGCCCAAATGAAACTGGGTGCGATATGAGATAGCCCAAAATTTTATTCAGAACTCACCCATTTATGTCAAATAAGATTAAAAATGATGACATTTCTCATATTATATTTGATTGATTTAACACAAATATGTAAACAGGTAACTCATCTTAATTTATGGGTTCGTATTTTCCACAATCTACTAGTACATTAGCTAACAAGCATTACAATAGATAAACATAGCTAAGATCCGCAGTTTACGCATACTATACATTTTATATACAAACTACATTGATATATTATTACATATTTTATGTTATTACATTTTATGAAATAATAATAAATATTTATTAAATAATTTAGAAAAGAGTAATTATTACGTATATAATTAAAAGTTGACACCCATATATGAATCAGATCTTGTTTATTAACTATCATTTTATGGTTAATAAATTAAAACAATCGAATTTATTTATTCTATATGATATATAATTAAATTTAAATGATATTAATATAGATAGATGCTCTCTGCTTTAAAATATTAAATGTTTTAAAATTTTCACATATATTAAAAAAATTTATGAAATTTTGATTACCAATATATTATTTTTTGTAACTAACTATTCTCTATAACTTTTTGACCAATAAAATTTTAATATACATCTTAAAATTTAGAATTCACCATTAGTTGATGTATTAAAAATGTATAAGATGAATCATTTTAAGACAAAAAAAAATCTAGAATATGGAACACTTTGAAGAGGAAGTATAGTATATTTTAAATATGACTATTTATTAAATGAAGTTCCTAATCATATTAAGTTCTCAATATTAGTTGATGCAAATATCAAACTATAAGTATGTATTTTTTATGTTACATGGTTTAATTTTAATGATATAATATACCTATTAAATAAGATGTCTTACTCATGTGGTTCTATAATGATGTATATCATACTGTAGCCAAAAATTTAAACAATTAATCACAGGATTTTAGATTAAATTTTTCACAGTTAGTAATTTATACTTGTTTTTTTAAATTCAAAATACAACAGAAAATTTAACGTAATTGTGAAATTTATTTTAATAAAAAATATTTAAAAAAATTATAGATAGTATATAAATTGTTAGCAAATCTATATTTTGAAAACCATCAATGTCATATAGTTTAATTATATTAACTAATTCTATAATTTTTATTTAAGAAAAGAATGAATAATAACTTTGTTAGATTAATAAAAAATTTATGATTAGTTTAATAAAAACTATAATTATATTTAGATAAACCAAGAGAATTATTATCATGACAACAACATGTGTCATGCATACATCAAATGTCGTAACTGTTCTCTTGTAATATGTGATATTGTATATGGGTACATGGCGATTAAAAACTATGAACTGTACTTGCTTCTACAGCCAAAAAACAGAATAAAATTAACTGTTGTTTTTCTCTAATTTTTATCTTTTAAAACAAAATTTCAAATGAATTCATGAAAGAGAAAATTGAATTGATATAAGACATGACTTTTAATTTTGATGAGTAAGTTTTATATTTAATTTAAGGGTATCCAAATTTATAGAAAAACTCAAACTAATCTTGGAGATGTAGTCTATGAATAGACTGTTTTTCGGATATTCAAATGGTCTGAAATCAATGGTGCATATCCATGTGAATGTCTAAAATAACGTAATTAAGTTTTACATAACAAGTATGTCGAATTCAAAACATATTAGCGTCTCAAACCCAGCATATTAGTACTCGATTATGATTTGTATGTATTAGGAAACAACTAATAAACTAATATATAGATTAAGTATAAATATTTGGATCTTATATTTTCTGAAAACCTACAGTATTAATGTTGTTCTTGAGAGACTTCTAAATATTTTTTTTCTGAAATTGCAGAATAAACCTTTGTTGAAAAAAATCTAAAGAATATTTTTATCATCTTACAAAAGTAAGGGCTAAGATGTTGGTTGGTGACAAAGAATAAGTAGCTCGAGAAAAAGTTACAAAATATGAACCAGTTTTTTTTTCTAAAAGATAAAGCCAATTTGATTATGACTCATCAACCTTTTTGGATATTTTCATAATAAATTTGGAAAATGACAATTTGCCGTGAAATATATCAGTTATTTTTAGTATATGATTGGATTAATTTACTCACAAATTATTTTCTATCATCAAATCACATTATGACACGTATCACCTACTTGCATAATTCAATATTTCTCAATCACACAAACCATCATGAAATCAAGTGTCTCCATTGCAAATTCAAGAGAAATGAAAACATAAAAAATAAACAGAGGCAAACACAATTGTACAGGTCTTGCTTGCACTCTTTGTTTATCTTCCTAATCTTTTATCATCCCTTAAGCAAATATTGTAGAAACGTTATAAACACAACACACAAGGCTTCTTAAACCACATGATTTTTGTTCTTTTCTCCAAATTAAACCTAAAAATCTACCCATCTTTTCTTTTCCTGCTCTGCATCTGCTCTTTGAATTGCTCTCTCAATACTAATTGAGGCCACATCTATTTATATCTACAGAGATCCATCAGTCCATAAACTCCCATGACAATCAGCCGCAATTTTTTTAGCAAATTATCAGCACATTGTTTCGATAGATATTGAAATAGTCTTCTCTTCCTTTGGTTGATTCATTGGCGATGAGAGTCTCTCGACCAAAACATCTAATGCTTCTTTCATCCACCAGTCTCTACAAGCTTCTCTAGCTTCAACTACGTTCATCTGAAATTTTGTTAAAAAATGCAATCAGTATAAAGATTCATCTATATATGATTTAAAATATATAATGAGAAAACCATACAAAAAATATAAAATATTTTTAGCCACATACCCAGATTCTCTGCCTAGCATGTTGTTCAGGCCAAAGCTCAAGTTGTTCTGTTACAAGCATAGGGAACATTAGTCCTTCATAGTAGGTTCCTCTGCTTTTGCTCAAAAAATCCCATTTTCCTAGTTGATGCTGGCAAAATCAAAACACAAAAAAAAATTAAGAAAAGAAACAAAAAAAATAACATCAGATCAAACCGAAGAAAAAGATTCATTTAAACGTACCCCAATATTACCAAGAACTCCAGCTTCTTCAAGAGATTCTCTTGCAGCAGCTTCTTCTATAGATTCATCTAGCTCCCAACCACCCTGATTTTTGAAAATTAATTACAGGAAAAAACTATTAATACCCAAAAAAAATGTATATCAAGGCTTGGGGAAAACATAAACTCCAAAACAGATTGAGAATTTTTTCTTTAAAATAAAAGATGATGCTACCTTTGGGAACATCATGGCATGACCCTTTTGAGAAGAGATGAGAAGAATTTCTAAATCATCACAAATTTTCCCATCGCTTGATAGCTTGAATCTGTAGGGAATACATCTGCAAATTTTCAAAAAAACTTTCCATACTCAGAAACTTATAAATGCAAAAAGTACAATTGACTTTTTCCCCCGGTAAAATATGTGAAGCTGAGAGATCTATAGATGAACATACCCGACGACTTGACGACGACCTTTGTTGTATCTCTGAAACTGACGACCAGTTCGAGAAACCAAACACACCATTTTCTCAACAACCATTTTTTTTAGCTATAAAGTTTCACAGAGGATCTTGAATAACCCTAGTTTCCAAGATAAAGAAGGAGAAGAAAGAAAATGAGTCTGAATTTTATATAAAAACAAGATTGCACCGTGTAGTTTGAAACAACTATAACGGATCAGAATCTGTCGAAACAAAGAAGTGTCCCAAGAATCTATGGCTGGTTTATAGATCAGAATTTTTAGTTATGCTTTTAAGTGTTTATGATTTCTATTTGGTTGCGCCTGAAAAGATTTGAGAGATAGAGAGAGAAGGAGGATATGAAGGAGTTGAGACAAAAACGTTGTATCAACCTCCAATAGCTTCTCTTCTTTATATAAAAAACGGCCGCTAATATGTTGTAATTTTTGAAAATTTAAAAAGGGTTAATAAAGCTTATAACCAATAATTCCAAAAATGATGATGATGCTTTATGATGCTTTATTTTTTCCTTTCGTATATATTTACAATTTTAGTTTTTTCATATGAAAAGATTCGAGAAATTTGTAAACTTTATGTACGTGTAGGCCCAAATGACAAGTGTGTGGGATATTAAATAAGAACAAACAAAAAAAAATCGTATTTAAAAAGAATTCGGATTTCAAGTGTGGAATAAATTTTAGTTTTCATTTAACTTGACGACATTTTTGTGTACATCAGTAACAATGTATGATACGTACTCTATACAATAATGCCTCGCATTGAGATATTATATGTATGTAATATAAAGATGTAGCTAATTTTATATATTTGAGTAAACATCTTATTAATTTTGGTTAAAGAATGCCTTATATCTTATAAGTTATAAATATTGGTGGGTCATCAAAATTAGGAAGTAAGATGATCAATATGACTAAAGGCATATCCAATAATTCAACGTAATTAATAATTGCTTTCTAAAAAAAACGTAATTAATAATTGGACGTTGTCCCTGTCAAAGTGTTTAAGGGGATTTCTCTGTCGTTTCGTGGTCTAGGCTTGTAGGTTAATAACGAGAGACAGTAGGACAATAATTTAATCACGTTAATTTAATTAAAAAGGTTGTAAAATTAACTTTTATAACATAGTTAAAACAACCAAAGTCTTTATCCTTACGCGGCACGTTTATGTTGACTTTGGAAGGGACATGGTCACGTGCGTCGACGCCTCCTATGATTCTATCATTTCTCACTTAAGCTCGGCCAAAGTGCGTGTCTGAATCGCGGTTAGTCCACGCCTCTGCCTTTGATGTATGTTCGGTGTATCTGTTTATTTTTCTTACAAGACTGATGTAGTAGTTACATATTACAAGTAATTCGATTGTATTATTCAATATAAAACTGCTCATGTCGTCATGTATATAAGGCGTGGTTTGGACCAGATTTTAACACGATGAAACCCTTTTGGAAATGCTTATTTTATCCGTATTATATACCATCCTCATGGATAGATTATTATGTCAAAATTTGTTTGATTGCGATAAAGTCCCATGCATGGAAAATATAACAAGGCACACAAAAATATGATTACGGTTTAGGGCTTTGAAAAAGTATAACTGTACGCAACTCTATGAAGAGTAAGACTGAATTCAGATTGGTGTAGTTAAAGTACCTTTTTGAAAGAAAATGTAGTTAAAGTACTTATTACAAATAAGATGTATGTGATCAATAAAACGATATGATTCCAACTGATAAAAAAAAATATACATTATTATATACCTTCTATGGATTAGGTTGATCATTTTCTAAATCATATTATCTACGTCCCAGATTGTCGACAAATAGGAAAATAAGTGATCTCGAGGGTTGAGTAGGTAGTAACATAGACATATAAGCTAAGTGTACCAGAAAGGTTCAATGAATTTTGATGAATGATGAATAAAACTACTATTTATATTGTCAGGTAGAGTGATCAAATGTGAATACTTCCTACAAATGTGTAGTATGTGGATATGAACCATTAGTTTCTTACATACTGGCCACCGTTTCAGAATAGTTTCCCTTTGTAAACCCAAAAATGTACTTTCTTTCACCACATGATTAATGTCTTTAGTCTACAAAACGCATCATATATAGTTCTTGTGTTCTGTTAAAAGAAAACTTTTTACTTAATAAAATTCACGTAGTGTCCATTAAAAACATCTGCGTCACTGAACCCCTCTTGGGATTCATATTTTTATTATTATTTTTTTTTACTATTTGATTTAAAAAATAATAATAATAATAATAATCAAACTAATTGTGTCGACACGTGTCGTGAACAGTGTTGAACTTGTTGGACAGATGTTCACTGGGAAGAGCTCGAAATAGATAGAATTCAACATTATTCATTATTTTAATATTTTTTTTCTAGAAATCTACGTGACTGCTCTAAAGATTTTCACGTATTTGTCGATTTTAAACAGCGTAAGTTATTTTCATTCTTTACCTATGAAAAAATAATTATTTCGCATTCAGCTTATATAGCATTAGACGATCTACGGTATCATCTAATTTCGTATGGTAGCAGCACTATGAAAGAGAAGTTTAAACTTTGTAGGTATCCACTTGGTGATACATATAACTAAAAGTGTCGTGCTATTGCGAAAATTCGAATGAATCCAAAAACCACGCCTATTTTTGTTTTTTTATGATTAAAATTTTTTATCCACAAAACATGAAACGTGATCAAAATTCAAAGCTACCTCTCGTATAGATTATGAATAATAAAACAAAAAGAAAATGGAACAAATGCTGGAAAATAGTTGGTCTGAAAGAGTGATCGCCCCACATTATATTTCTCTCAGCCACAAGCACACTCGCTTAGAGATTGAACATGGATGTGAGCTAGAGTGCTCTGATAATCATTAACCAATTATCACTTCATGTTTGTCCGAAAAAAATACTTATCGCATCTTCCTTTTGTTCTTCTACAGATTCCATGCGACCTTTTTTAAAGACATGAGTTTGTTTATTCGAATAGCAAGAAATAACTAAATTATTATTTCTTTCTTAAATTATGAATATAAGAATAATTTCCGAAAAATCAGGAAATAGACACGACCACGAGGGATCATGGGATTATAAATCGTCAATAAATTATTAGAGGACACTATAATATCTTTCAAATTATTAGGTTTTCAATATATTAGGTTCCATTTTCATTCAGCAAACTCTAATAATTTAGTATAATACTGTATTTACATTCTGGAGTTGTTTTGATATATTATAATTCTTTTTAGTTGATAATAATTTTTTTCCAACAACCATCTTCAATACATTTTTCAAACACATATTAAGAAAAAGAAGCATTGATATTATGCTAATTTCCAAATTCAACAGTATACAAATAGATGTGCATTTTTAAATCATCATAAAATCTACGTAGAAGTAAATCTAAAATCTGCTAACCAATTAAAGAAGTTAACTTTATTTCAAACATCAATGTCTAAGAAATGAGCAAAAAATTACTTTTTTTTTATTTCCTCTTATGTAAGGACATCTCCAACCATAACACCAAATCTGGTGTTGAATTATACCAAATTTAATATTTTGATGTTAAACTTTATTTTTCATCTCCAACCACCATGCTAATTCTGCCAAAATCAGATTTTATATTATTTAAGTTTTTGGTAACGTAATACATTAATTATTAATTAATTATATTTATTACATTTATTTTTTATTTTTTAATAAAACTTGGTAATTTTATCTTTATGTTTATTTATGTATGCTTTTTATTTTAGTTATTTTGTATAATTATTTATGTATTACATTTAAAATTGAAAAGCATTTTTATTTTGTTAGAATTTAATGTAATTTATAATACTCATTTAATTATATTATTACGTACTTCAAATATAAATACACTAATGGTTTAATGTTTTAGTAATGTGAAGTACGAATAAAAATAAAAATATCATGAGATATTCATTTTAGCTATGAGTTAAAATTAATTAATAAAACTAATTTATCTATAATTAGATATATATATATATATATTTAATATTAAATATGATGAATAGGGTTACATAAAATCTAGTGCAACAATATTCACACTATACTAAATTTAGTAGGATGGTGTCGCTTTTAGTATTTCATTAGAGATAAAACTTACCAATTGATGTTTTGGTGCTTCATTGGAGATCACCTAAGAAGTAATATATATTATTGGGTGTGAGCTGAATGGTATACTTTGGTGTCTTGAATGGCATATATGCATAGTGAATGTTTTTTTAATGCCAAGGAGATTTTAAGTCCAAATGTTCGTACATATTTTTAGGGAAAAGCCCAAACTATGTTAAATTAGTGTTTGTTTTACAAGAGTAGATCCTTCTAATGATAATCGAATTTACGAGTACTGCATAGTAAATGTTTTTCTTACTTAAAACATAGTCAATGTTGCATGGTATAAATATAAATATATAACATGGCTACGAAACTTTAGTTTTATTCTTTTCTTCTCCTAGAAATATTATTGTTATTATATAGAAAATAGACGATTAGGATAAGACTTCTCCCACAAAATTCTTCTAGATTGAGTTCACATTATAAAATTTGGGATTTTCCCATCTAAAATTAAAAAATTATAAAGGTTCGAGAAGAAGATAACTAGAAAAGCGAGTAATCTCTATAATTTAATTTGAATTTTAGTCGTCTCATAAACATCGATTATAGTTTTTAAAGTAGACTAAGAAATGAAGATGTCTTAAGTTTGTGAGAAATATAATATTTAAATTACAAAACCTATAGTATTTATGTACTACTATGAATAAAACAAAATTTGAAAATGACGTTGAATGATGTCCATTTTAAACAGTTAAACATACGTATTACATACAGTAAAGCGTGGAAAAGTAGTAGCATGGGTTTAAGTTAACCTTCTTTCGGTTGGTCGTGGTCAAGGTTTTGCATCAATTTTTACTATATTACTTTCTTTGATTACTGCCCTATAGTATCTATAGAATTCAGAGACTAGTTTGAATTTGATTGGAGATAATTAATTTCACTAGAACCTATATAGTCTAGAAATTTTAGAATCTTTTTTTTTAGAAATATTAGAAAAGAAGAAGATGTCGGCATCAAAGGAAGACCGGAAGCAAGTCGTGAGGGTAGAAATGGTCGGACTTCCACATGCTCTCTTTCCCTCTCTAATAATATACCCAATGAGCTCAACTAACTTCTCTCGTCAAGTCTATAATATACATTGTTTTTTTGTTGTTGTTTTCATTTATGACAAATTGACAAGTCGTGATTTTTCTTTTGTCTTTTAAATAGCTTTAAATAGATTAACATATTTTTAATAAACGGAAGATCAACCCATGTTTATATATTTTGCTTTTGATAACTGAAGGAATAAGAATTGAATCCCATGATAACAACTTATACCGTAAATCATCCTAATGATTGTGTTAACAACTTATATATTTATCTACTGGTTTGATTGAAGACCCATCAATGCTTTTACATCATCATAAGGTATGAATTTCAAGCCTCAGAAAATATGAATAATTAAATAATTATGCATATTAACAGAAGAAAAATTTACATAAAATCATGTTAAAATCGGTCAAACATAAATCTTCCTAAGATTGTATAAGATGGTTCAATATGATGCAATAAAAAAATTGAAGATTGTATAAGATGGTTCAATATGATGCAATAAAAAAAATTCATAAGACATATAATTATTAGTTATACATCTATCTACACAATCTTTAAAATTTTAATATTTTGTAATGCATCAACAATACATTGGCTTTTTATCAGTAAATTTATTTGGACATTTTAGTTATACCCAAATACTTTTCCGTCTAATTGTGAACATATTTATTCAAATGTATGGTAATCTTCCAACATTTATAATGATTACCCGATAATTACATATATTTATAGAAATATTAAAGTGAGCTTCAATTAGTACCACCATGTGACCTGATGGGCTAGCGTAGACAGGTGTGGGGGCAATCTTGTTGGATCAACCAAACCGAAGATTTATAAATTGTATATATTGGCATTGAAGATTACTAGTAAATTAGTAATGTACTAATTTAAAACAAACTGTACTAAAGAAACAATGGTTAAAGTCAAATTTATACAAATCTGGACCTAACTTATACAAAAGTTGATTGAAGTCAGCTATCTTCTCAATAATTATAATTCTCGCATTCCCTCCATTTCTAATATTGAATTTTTAGTCTTTTATTTTCTAATATTGATTTTTTAGTTTTTTTTATTTTTTATTTTATGCACCTTTAACGATAGTAATTTTTATTCTTATATTTCCTCTGTTTCATTATAAGTGTCACTTTAGGTTTTTGCATACTGATTAAAAAAACAATTAATTTTGCATATTCTATATAAAAAGCACAATTATCTATACATCTAACCATATAACAACCAATAGAAAATAGACCATAGAATAAAACTACTAAATTTTGCATTGAAAATCGAAAACAACATTTAATTATTTTACAACGAAAAAAAATTCTACAATAACACTTAATATGAAACAGATGAAGTATCTCTTTTGTTTGGATCAGAGACTAAATTTAATTAAAATAAAGGGTCCAAACTTTGTCAAATAGTTTATAGCCCATAGGAAGCTTACAACAGAAAGATCAAAGCCTAAGGGTCGATTTTGCCAATCGATTTGCTTTGGAAGACTTTATTTTTTTTTATCTTAGATCTAGAAATAAAAGTAAAGGAGATAATGACAAACATGGGAAATAAGTGGAAGATGTTCTTGGATTCTGAAGATTTTGCCTATTATTGATTGCTCTAATGAGCGTTTGGTTGTTGGAACGGACTTAAACAGAATGTAATAACTGAATATCACCATAAAAATGATCAGAATTTTATTTTGAAATTTGATAGAAACGAAACACATAATGTTTTTAAATAATTTAAATATAAAATTACCACATAGAAAATTGAGATAAATACACATTTTCAGAAGCTAATTTTTTTCGAAGAGATAACTTACAAAAATGTAATCCGTTTTTTAAAGAGTTTAATTTTGACATTTTTTTTTGTTATACAAAGAGTGTTATTTTAAAATGCTAATACAATTTGAATTCAACTTAATATAAATTGTAAAATAAATTGTAATTATTAAATTATTTATATATCTCAAATACTCTTGACTAAATATGGGTAGTTGATAAAAACATAAATGTATTTCAGATATATTTTAATTTGTGTGAGAAAAGGTTAAAATGACACTGTTCTTTAAGGAGAGAGCATGTATCAGTTTAAATGAAGCGAAGCTTGGGGAATGTTATAGTTTATAAGTGCTTTTAATCATTCCGAAGTGCATATTCATTTACAGTCTAAAACGTTGATCCTCAACAAATAATTTCAAAGTTGTAAGTATATAATTCCCAAAAATTAAAATTTCTGGACAGAGTACTGGCTAGTATATTGTCTAATAGTACGACTGATTTAAATTAGTTTAATTTCTTTCGCACAGACTATTTTTTATTACAAATTTTATATAATTTGTCGTAAGACTACAAAACTGTGTACTTTATTAATGGTTTTTATGTACTGGCCCCAAGTAGGATTTGAAGACTTTGAAGAGCATATCTTTTTCGAAGACTTAAAGTCATTATATAAAATTTTATTTTTCTAGAATGCATAAATTTCCACAATGCGATAATTTAAAGTAAATGGCTTTTGTTTCTTTGTTTTTACTTTGTTTGTTCTTTGGATAAAATCCAAATAAAAAATTGTGTCATTATCAGTCGACGTGGCTCACTTACTATCCAATCCCTTTTATACGTTGTAACTTTTTGTCGTTGGCTCTTCCAGATTAATTATAATTAGTTTGTTCTATTATAAAGTTTAAAGTGATGAGGGGCTATTTGTAGATTTCTATAGCGAAGCAGAATAATAAATGTTTTGGACAAAATGAGTAGTTATAAGTTATTCGAACTTGTTTTTTTTGAGAAGGGGCCTTGTAACTCGAACTTGTCGTCATACTTTTTTTTTTCACTCTTGTCATACTATTCCTAAATTTATAGGACAATGGATTTGGAAAACTACCTTATAGAAGTATAAACTGTTAAAGCCAACGATGACCAATGAAATGGCGGTATGCTGGTCATTTGGGTCGGTGGCAGGTACCGTTACGGGGACGTTGACGGTGCGCTAAGTCATCAACGTGAAGCATCCTATTCAATGCAAATCTATATTATTAAAAGAAAAGTACCCATTAGAAAATACCCTTAAATTTTTGAACTTATTTACGCTTCCATGCCACCGACAATTAAATGGTATTTCCTATTTAAATATTTGTCTTTTCCACTTAGTTTATTAATGAGTTTAATTAACATACCATAAATAAATGAATTAAACCTTTTCATAACCACTTATACGTATAACTAACTCACATTAACTTTGGTACTTCACATAAAAACATATAAGACATATTCTAAATTTAATGATTCTATATTATTACATATA
>JABAYD010077225.1:0-10512 GCA_014822095.1 Diplotaxis tenuifolia | reverse complement strand
TCAGAAATCAGCCCGCCGATATATAAGCCAGTCATAACATCTGAGAATAACTCAGCCCTTATCACATAAATCAGCCTTAATTATTTAAGTCAGCCTTAACGTTAGACTGAGTTATGAACAGAACTCAGCGTGTATCTCATAAGTCAGTCTCGTTCTTTAAGTCAGCCGAATCGTTACTATAACTCTGTCGTAACGTATTTCTTTTCGCATTACGACTGAGTTTGAGGTTCATTCTGACGTGGAACCGAGTTTTTTGCATACGTGGAGAAAAAAAGTAATGGCATTTTTGTAATTACGATTTTTGTTACAACGTAACAAAAGGGGCACGCTGGGTATTAAAACAAATGTAGTAATAAAAAAAAGTTTTGTATTGTTTTCATTATAAGTAATAAAATATATGCTCTTTAAGCCAACTTCCCTAAGATATATGGTAAAGTTTTTTTTTGGGGTTGTTGGGGAGATTTTGAATTTTAATAGAGAAATTCTTTATGATAGACAAAAAAAACGTTTTTATCAGAAAAATAGACGTTAAAAATAAAAATGACCAAAATAAATTTAAATGTTTTATTAAAAATAAGTAAATATACACTTATACCCTTTCGGTTAACTAATTCTAGACTTTTTTGTTCAGAGTTGAGGAGTGGGGTTTTGGAGATAAGATTTCAAATTTAAAAAAAATTAAAAAACTTAAAAATTTTAAAATAAAAAATGTTATTTTGGTCATTTTAGTTTTGAGGTCTATTTTTTTCCGATAAAACCCTAAAAATGTCTATTTGAAAAAAAAAATTGTCATTTAAATATATTTTATATATTCCTTTTGTTTGCAGTTTTTTTTTTGTGTTTCAGTATTTTCAGGTTTTCAGGTTTTCAGGTACTTCGAGTTTTTTTTGAAGTTCTAAAAATCTAAAATCAATTCGGACCTGTTACATACCCAAAAATTATAGATAGTTTATAGGTATTTGAATTATGGACTCAGATCTAAAGGGAATCGACCCAGATATAAACAAAAAAAAATAAATACCTAGTTATGTCCAAATGTTTAGGATCCTAAAACCTAAACCTAGAATCGATCCGTACCCGACATAAGACCTGATGCACATACCTACTCTCACGTTATTTTTTATGTGCATTTTATAAGAGTTACATTATTGAGCACATGATACTTACGATTTACTTGGTAGATGACTAATTTAATAGTATAGATTTGTAAAATGTATTAATAGTTTTTAAACTTATATTAAATAAAAAATTATTTTTAAACACTCTTATAAAAATTAATTTAACGTAAAATATAATTTTGCTTTTTAGATATGTTTTCTGATAAATTTTTTGTATTAATTTACATATTTGGATCTATATATTATAGTTTCCTTTAAAAATAAGGTGGTTCAAGCGGATGATATAACTTTCGTATAATGTTTTCGTAAGCAAAACTATTTTTTATAATAAATAAGAGTATTGACTAAGATATCATTACAAATGTATAATAAATAATTGGATTGACTAAACCACAAATTTAATATGTATGTCACGTTACCTGTTTTTTATTGGAGAAATATAAGGTAAGAACAAAATAATAGTTAAGTCTAATGAAATAGTGCAATAATCTTGTTTAACAAGATTTTTCAGAAAAGTTATTATAGGTTCACCAAACAATAGCATTGTATATTTCATATTCAATTTTTTTTTTAAAAAAAGAAACAAAATAATGTCAATTTATATTATGTTTTTAAAATGAAAAAATAAAAAAAAATTAAAAAAATACCACTAGTTGCCAAAAAATGTTTTAATACGAGCATTGGTCCCTACGACCTTCACCTCTCGAGTGTTCAATCATCATCATCATCATCATCATCGGTAGCTCATAAGAGTAAAGGATATATAAACTTGAGATAAGGCTCTGTTGTCGGTGAAGGCGGTCTTGATTCTATCTATAGAGGTTGGAACGATGAGACTAATCTAGGTTCAACTAAATCCAGCATTGGTATATTGGTTGCTGTCAAGCGTCTTAATACGGATGGCTTTCAAGGTCACCGAGGATGTCTGATACAAAACACTATTCTTATTATTATGTCACTCGCATCTCAAACTTTTATTGTTTGATTCTTTGATCTATTTGGGTATTTTTTTTCCAGAGAAAGATCAACTACTTGTGGCAGTTAAGTCATCCAAACTTAGTCGAACTGATTGGTTATTGTTTGGAAGAGGAACAACTACTTCTTTTGTATGAGTTTGTACCTGAGGGTAGTCGTGAAAATTATTTGTTCAAAAGCGAGTACATAAATCAAGATTTTATTGAGACTCTCAGAATTTTTTTTGTTCTTATGTTTGAATGGTGTTGAAGAAGGTGATGTGCAATGTAAGCCGCTCTGGTGGACCCGTAAGTTCCTCTTGATAAAGAAAAACATACATAGACCTTACTTTTCACTAAGTTATCTAGGTACCATAAAAATTCTAACAACCACATTGATAAATCTATCTAAATAGGAATACAATAACTAGAAACCAATTTATAGCGGAATGATTACCGAAGAAACATTAATAAGTGAAAACCAAAAGAAAGGGAAGAATACCGCAAAAGAGAATTATTCTGCTCACACAAATCTCAAAAATCTATTAAAGAAAATTTTAAGGGTAGCAATAAAGTTTTTTTTATCATAAATCTAGCATGCACAAAGATAAAAAGATCAGAATGTTACATACAATAGGTAAAAAATATTTATGTCCCTAGAGTTGAGGATGGGATTTGAGATGCCGTTTAGTATTTATCAGTTAATATTTGAATTTAAAGATAATAATTTCGAAAATAGTTCCAAAAAGAACTTTAGAATTTCAAAATGAATTTACAGATTTGAAAATAAATTTTTGAATTTCCTTTTTTAACAAATAATTTCAAAAAAAAATCAAACTGAAATATGTTTTCCAAAAATATATTTTATTTTATTTATTTATATTTATAAAGTAATTGTGGGAGAATCTTTTACTTTTTAATAAACTTTTAAATCATCTATACTATTAAAAGGGAAGGACACCTAAAAAATCTACCTATACAAGTTGTTTTGGACCCTTTCATTTTTAAATATTTTTGGTCTTCCTCTATATATTTTAAAGTATAAAAACGTATGTATTACATCATATATTTACCCGGTTTTTTACACTGTTACCACTAGAATCGTTTCAATTATTTACTAAACCAATTGTACAAAACAAAAACCTAATAACTCGAGATCACTGTATTATATAAGTTTCATGTCGTACCAAGTCAGGCCTCCTTCGAAAACCTATTGACAGAGAGAAAGAAATTCACCATGTCCAAAGCAGATCCTATGAAGCCTTTGCTATATCAATGTCCAGCTACTGAAAAGGTATTATAACGTTGTCTCACTAAGATCAAAGGTTCTTTAACATTCAACAACACAGATTATTCTATGCTCCGGTTTTAGAAAACAGGATCTAGCTATGTGTATTCATGTATGGCTTCAAAATCTCATTGTTTTTTTACAGTAATACAGTGTTCCACAGAAAAAACATCTTCTCCAGCTTGATGGTGAGAAAAATCAAAGTTTGTCGTATGGCAGCAGAATAACAAGTTGCATCATGAAGTAGAAGATTTTGGGAATTCAGATTTGTCTGAGAAAACTTATTTTGTTTGGAATACCAGATCCAAAACATGGGAACAAGAATATGAGATTTGAAACATCATATCCATGTAGTGTTTCTTGGTTTTCTTATTCAGTTGGTTGTTTATTTACATTTTTCTAAACTAAAAAAAAATTCCTTTGTTGTTCTACATCATTCAGTTCAATAAACATATTTGAATTCCATAATAAAAACCTTTTGTTATTTAGATCGATAAAAAACATATTTGATAAAATAAAGATCATTAAATCAAAGTCAACAAAGAAATACTTTAATTATCTAATTTATATATCCGAATTAATATTTTAGGAGTTTAATGAGGGCAAGCCTCATAAACAAACAACGAATGTTGTTTTCAAAGAGATTTTCCAGAATCTCTGATTTTATTTTCAAAGATGTTTTAGTTAGTTGAACTATCTATTTGGTTGGCTTCATACGTTTTTGGCTACTGCTTTGCAAGTTTTAATATTCTCAATAAAATATTCAGTCATTACAAGATATCAAGCAAGCTCCGGTTTTAAACCTAACTACCGATAAGGTTCCATTCCTATGTATCGCTACTGTGAAGTAATTAGAAAAACTTACTGTTAATGATGAGCTAACACTTTCTGCCAATTCCAAATACAGCTTGCTTTAGGTCTTGCCCTACAATTCTGCTTTTATGTGTTTTAAGATCCTACAATCACAACATATATAACCTCTTAGCAATAGTTAAAAATGACACAACAACTAACAAACTATATTATAATATAGTTTACTTATCTGCTTATTATTCACTCATACTCATGGTTTACACTATGAATGGTCTTGCAGGTACATCTCCTATATTGCATCATCCTGAGACAATGTACATATATTACATGTTGTTATACACTATACTGAAATGAACATATAATTCAAAGAAATCAGCTAACAAAATGACAAAAAATTATATATGTTTGGCTACTTATCTTTTGGTTTCGGACCGTTGACAAACCTGAAACAAATTAGAAATTAGAATATTTAAGTGTGCATATAATTACGTGTTCTGAAACAGATGTTATATTCTTAACAAAACAAATATATGAATATATTCACTTACATTTAAATGAGGCTTGGTGATTCATCTCCTATGTTAGAATATATCCTTCGCTTCCTATTGCCTCCGTGTTGTTTGTCGGAACAAGGAAAGAACTAGAAATTAAAATCTATAAATGTACATATCATTATCTCTGACAAAACTACAAACAGAAACAAATGTTTACCTTCTTACATTTGATATTCTTGATCCATATTTTCCCTGCATATAAAAATTTAGAACCTATAATAAAACTTCTAAACCATAGAATTTAATTTAATATACATCAATCGACGTATCTGAAACTTACAATTTTGGTGCCGTGTTTTTTCATTCTTTATACAAATAAAAACTGAAACCAAATAATGATTATTAAGAAACCAATATATATATTATTTATTGTAACAAATATAGAAACCTGTAATAAAAAAGAAGAAAAAAACAACAAGAAATGATTATTTTTCTACAACCATATCTTACATGTTTGTCCGAATTGGTTTCAGTATCTCTTCGACATCAAAAACCAATTCAATTCGACCGATATGTTGTCAGAATTTATCGGTAAACACATGCAAATGAAACCTGAAATAATTTTGTAACTTAGAAGAGTTGTTTTGTGTAGATATAATAGATCAAAAAGAGAAGAATTACCTGCGTTTATCGGACTTGAACGAGTCCACCGGAAAATCGGACAAGACTTCTTACACGTATTTGAAAAGAATTTGCCTCAGTATTTCTTCGTACAGATACAAAACTGTCTGGATCTGGCCGATCTGTACTCTGAACTCATCGAGAATCGGAGAAGAACACCTTGGGGGGAAAGAGATCGATGAATCGCCATCAATGAAGATTTGTTTTTTACGCCTCTAGATCTTACTGTCGAAACACAAACAGATATGTTTGTTGTCAGCAGAAATAAGTGGACAACATGGGCTTGGCCCATTCATTTAACAATTTGATATCATATTAAAAACCCAATTCTTATATAACAACCAATATTACAAGCCAATTCTCAGTCCAATTTGAATTAATTTTTTTTTAAAAAAATTCTTTACAAGACACATTAACATATAAATACATGTAAATAAACATTAATTATATTTTACATTATGGATTTGTTTTTCAAAATTTGTTACGATTTCTATTTAAAAACAAATAACTTGTAATTTGTTTATAATTTTAAAATGTGTCATCATATCTTTTTATATCATAGTTAAACTTATGCATATAAATGGATACACTAAAATTCTGACTCGGATATTAAAATTCAATAAAAACACTGTACTAGATTAAAACAACAATAACAGAAAAACTTTATGATTTATTTAACATCATCTTTTTAAAATCAATAAAAAAATATCCGCACTATTTAACACTCACAGACTCACACATTACGTGGCCACGTATTCGGAGAAGTTGAGTGCAATACGACTATACGAGTCCTATCTTAGCCAAACTCTGCGTTTCACTAAAGTGACGGGCTGCTGTTTCAGTTATGTCTTTCTCATAATTTAATTGCCTTATTCTTGTTATTTAGCCCAAAACAATAAGAGCAGCCACAAGATTTTTAGGGTTTTGTGTAAGTCTTTGCATTGATACGTGATTAATGAGACATGTTTAGAGAAAACAAAAGAGTATTAAAGTACAGTTGGTGGATTGTTATTTTTTTTATATTGGGTGGAATGAGTCTTATATTGATACGGGAGCAATGATACATGTTTAGAGAAGAGTATAATAAAGTATATAAACTACATTGTGTATATCATTCTCGTGTAAGATATGATATAATAAATAAAAATTTATATGTCGTATAACTTTGTATGTACAAAATATGTGGCGTAATAAATTATTGTTAGAGAAATTTAGGTTATTTATTGTTTGTCAAATATTATGGCAAGACCAAAAACCTTGCTAGTTAACCAAGGGGTCCAATAATCTTGTTCACTTAGATTTTTTTCAAAATGTTTTTCTTTTAATAGCATATATTGTATTTATGCTATGCATTTTGTATACTTTAAATGTTTTGTAATGACTATTTTAACGTTATATTTTGGAGTTTTGGAATTAAAGTTATCACATAAATTAACAATTTGTTTGTCAATGGAAAAAAAAATAGTTTGGATTCAACTTATATATGTGCGGTTTGATCGTTATTAAAAAAAATGTACCATTTGATATTGATACTTTCTTATACTTTTAAACACAACAAAATACGAATATAATTTTAACGTTGATTATTTATTTCATTTGTTTAGAATTTAAAACGTGATTAATCCTATAAATTAAATGTATGATTAACCGAATGGACTTTTTAACGGTAAATATCATTTTAAATCCAATAACAAAAAATAAATTTCCATTAATTAGACTTAAATTCCCTTTAAATTTAAAGGTTTATTTAGAAAATTGACATTTTCATGAAAAAACTGAAATTTATTTAATAGTATTGATGTTGATCATTTATTTCATTGTTGAGAATCATACAATGAGTTTAGGCCTATAAATAAAATTAAATAAAAGTTATGATTACTGGAATGAATTTTGTTAACGGGTTAGATATTATTTTTAGCCCAAAAACAAATTACGAGGCTTAAACTTCCCTCAAAATTATGGGTATATATAGAAAATCAAAATTTTCATTAATTTTGTTTATTAAGGAAGATTGAAGTTTTGAAAAGATTTGATGATATTTTAATTTGTAGAATATACTATGTTTTTAAAATTTATACAAAACTAATATGTATTTATTTATGATCTCATTTATTTATTAACTTCCAAGATTTTATGGAGACTACAATATTTAAAATTATAAATTGAAACCAAAAATTACAAATGTATGTTGATACTTGTATTTTGAAAAGAGAATATACCATTAAGGACCTTAAGGCTTAGACTTAAACTTCATATTTTATGATATATAAGAATTTATTTAGGAAATCTTGGTTATAATTCACTTTTTGTTTAAACTTTAATTTCTGTATATTGTTATAATGATTATTTCCCGATTGATCTTGTATTTTGTTGTAAAATATTCCAAATATTAAACATTGATTTGTGTAGGAAAAAAATTGATATCCACCCATTTTTTTAAAAGGTGTTAGGATAAAATATACTTATATTATAATATGGAAGTTGCTAAAATATGGAAGATCGAGTGACGAACAAATCTTGCATATCTTAAATATCATTAATTATACTATGTACAATTAAGAAGTTGGCATTGTTAGTGTGTATGATAAAAAAATGTTCAAATATTGACTATTTTGCTAGACTAATTTATATTTTGTGGGTGTTTTCATCCAAAGAGTATTTAATTATATAAAAAGATGGATTACACTATGGTTCGTGGTATTATATATCACGAAAGAAAAACCAAAATTTATTTATAATGGGGCTGTGTCATATGGTACAGTTAACAAAATATATATGATATATTACGTAATTTTCCAATGCTCCTATACGGGTATAAATATATCATAATGATTGATTAATTTTACTTTATTTTTGATTTAATTTATAATTTATATATATTCTTTATATGAAAGATATCATATTATTTTAATTAGACATATGATTTTGGCAGTGGCGGATCTAAAAAATAAATATAGTGGGGGCAAAATATAAAATATAATTAAATAAAATTAAATAGTAATATCTTATAAAAAAATTCAGCAAATAAAAAATAACTTTTACAAAACAATTCGACGCTCATTCATCATTTGGAAATTCTTAATCACTTTCTCATTTGAAACTGAGTCAAATAACTCTTTTTCAATAAAGCAAACCATACAATCACTTAGAAACTGATCTTCAATTCGGTTACGGGCAGCTGTCTTCACTAATTTCATTGCTGAAAAACATCTTTCAACACTTGCGGTGGCAACTAGCAAAGTTAGAACTAACTTTAAAAGTCTGTAGACCAAAGGATGTGCTAGATGCTTTTGAGTTTTCACCATCAAACATGAAAAATCTCCAAGATTTTCTACACTCTTAAACCTTTCGTCTCTCCGTATGTTGTCGATGTAGATATCAAGTTGTTGCTCTAGAGACAAAAGCTCACCATAGCTAAAATCATCTGGATATAACTTATCTAATCGCACCAGCTTCTCTTTGTCAAACCCATAAAATGAATCAGCCGGACTTAAAGCAGCCATACAAATAAGCAGATCAGTGGTTACCTCTGTAAAACGATCGTTGAACTCTTGAATCTGCAAATCTAGAACCGTGCAAAAGCAGTTGACCTTATAATGATGCATATTGCTGATATTGGTTCTCTTTCTTGGGTTCCTAAGATCAACAAAATCTTCTTCCATGATGAGCATCTCAAGATTATGTTTCTTACAAAAAGAAGCAACTTTAGCCATAAGCGAATCCCAACCATCATCTCTAAGCTTCTGCAACTCTCGTTTAGTGGATCCTACCAGTGACATAGCATTCAAAATATCCTGATCTTTCTGTTGCAAAGTCAATGACATATTCGAAGTGAGCCCCAAAATAAGTAACATAAGATGCAAATAGAACACACAATCGAATGTGTGGAAGTATTTGAGAAGGCCACATGCTTGGCGTTTCTGTAAGTCTTCCCAACCCTCATCTTGGATATACTCAAGAACTTTAATGGTAGTAGAAAACAATTCTTCGAGCCTCAACAATGTTTTGTGATGTGTACCCCATCGAGTAGTTGCAGGTCTTGCTAAAGAACGTTCCTGATTTTGTCCTGTCCCAGTCTTAACATCACCACTCTTGATTCCCTTTTCTAATTTTGCACGCTGGATTTCTCGAAACTTATCTTGTCGTTTACAAGAAGCCCCAACAAAATTCAACAATGTAGAAATCATATCAAAAAAATCAGCAATTTCAAAGTGTTTTTTTGCAACAGCCACCACAACTAGCTGAAGCTGATGAGCAAAACAATAAACATAATATGCTAAACTACTTTCTCTAGCAACCAATGATCTCAACCCATTAAACTCTCTCCTCATATTACTAGCTCCATCATAACCTTGCCCTCGCACCTTTGTAATGCTGATACCATATCTAGCAAACAAATCATCTATAGCAGACTTCACAGCTAATGAAGACGTTTCTTTTACATGAACAACTCCGATAAACCGTTCTTTGATTGCTCCCCTTTTATCAACAAACCGAAAAACAACACCCATCTGCTCTTTATGAGAAACATCAGCGGACTCATCAACCAGCAAACCAAACACACCATGACCAATTTCTTCTAAAATAGCTTGTCGTACTTCTTCTGCAAAGGAATGAACAATATCTTTTTGAATCTTAGAAGAAATCATCTGGTTATTTCCTGGAGCATTTTTCAGAATAACCTTACTTATAGCATCATTTTGTTCTCCTGTGTATTTCAAAAGCTGCAAGAAATATCCTTTGTTCGCGTCCTCTTCTTTCTCACCATGACCACGAAAAGGTAATCTTTGTCGTAACAAGAATCTTGAAGCATCAATCGAAGCATTTAAGCGAATACGATACTCCGTTTTCACCTTATCATCTAGCTTAAACAGAGCATGTACTATAGATTGATGTTGATTCATCAAATCCTCACATTTCTTAGCAGCAATAAGGTGACAACTGTTGGGTGGTTTACCCATATGAGTAAGCAATCTCTCAGGCTTCTGCCAGCTATTAAACCCTCATTTCACAAATGCATCACTTCCACCTTGCATCTGTATCTCGTCTTTAAATAAATAGCAATATATCTTTAGATATGATATACTCTAGCCAACTACCATATTGATCAAACCAAGCTGGATTGAATCTTCAAAAAATATATACAATCCAATAAATTTACGAGG
>JABAYD010077164.1:0-12175 GCA_014822095.1 Diplotaxis tenuifolia | reverse complement strand
TATTGTTATAGTAGCAAATGATTCATATATCAAATTATCGTAAAATTAATATATTATATCATTTATTTATTTTGAAATAATATACATATATATATATATAATATGTATAAAATTATTGTTTGTTACTAAAAATAATGAATGAGGTGTGTAGTTATACATATTATATTATATTTTAAATTTAATATTGTTTTTAAGTTAAAAATATTTTATTGCATTTTTGAAAAATATTATTTAGTATAAAAATAATTATTTTTATTATTAAACAAAAATAAATTAATTATATCTAATTATTTTTAATTTTTAATATATTTTAACTACAAATAATCTCCCAACAACTCCATATAAGAACATTCAACAAATATCATGTGAGAGAATTAACATATTGTAAATGTTTTTCTAAATGGTTTTCTCATAAATATTTATTGGATAATAAATAGTATAATCCTTATGCTAATGTTCTATCAATCAAGCCCTAAAAGTAATTCAAAATAATGAAATATAACAAAACTAAAACAAATATTTTATTGATGTAAAAAAACAAATATTTTGTAATAAGCACCATATATACCTGATGCGGCCACAATATTGCAGTTGAACATCGAAATTGCCAATGTTATGAGAAGAAGAAAAGCAACAGAGGTTCTTTTGGTAGCCATTTCTTTTAGCCTTTTTCTATGAAAATTATATTATGCTTTATATTTTTAGTTCTTTAGCACAAGTTCTACTTATATGAGTTTTCAAGAAATTTCAATTTAATATTCTCTTTTTTCTACTATAAATGAAATTTTCGTATCTGCTGTTATTGATGATGATTTGTTTGACTGTAGTTGTCAAAATTTACGTGTAAAAGTTTAGCTGTAAATAAGTTGGTTGTAACTATAAAGATGTTACTTAAGATTTTTTTGCTAGATTTTTTCTGTACTGAAATTTATTGTAACTCTAAGCTATATGTTGTAGATATTTTAAAATAAAATATGTGAATATGTTATGTATATATAAAATATTTATTATCAGTTAAATAATTTCTGTTAATATTTTTTTATAAATTTCCAAAGTTTACTTATTTAAAATGTAATATATAAATAATATTTCTGTTATTTAAATAATTTTGATAAATTTATAAACATTCAAAATCAAATTAAAAACTAGCTCTAAATATTTTTTCTATGATTATCTAATTTATTTGATATTATAGATAATGTTTTTCAGTTTGCATATTCTAAAATATGTGAAATATGTCAGGTATATATTAAATATATTTTTTTCAGTTAAAATTATTCTGTTAATATTTTTATTTTATAAATTTTCAAAGTTTACTGTTATTTAAAATGTAATTTATAAATAATATTTTATTATTCAAATAATTTAAATATTTTTTAAACATTCAAAATCAAGTTAAAAACTAGCTCTAGATATTTTTATTATGCTTATCTTATTTATATGATATTATAGATAGCTTTTTTTTTAATTTTACATATTTTACAGTATGTAGTGAAATTTGTTGTAGCTGTAAGTTATAAGCTGTAGATATTTTAAAATAAAATATGTGAAATATGTTATGTATGAATAAATATTTTTATCAATTAAAATATTTTTTTTATAAATTTCCAAAGTGTAGTGTTATTTAAAATGTAATATCAAATAATATTTATTTTCTTTAAATAATTTTAATTATTTTATAAACATTCAAAAGTAAATTAAAAAATATCTACAGATTTTTATTATGATTATTTAATTTATTTGATATTGAAGATAGTGTTTTTATTTCACATATTCTACAGCCTATAAAATAAGGATGCATATTTTTTACTTAAAAATTAAAATACATAAAGAACATTTTGTTTTAGTTTTTTTTTGCTGTAGTTTTAAAAATAAAGTTAAAGCATGATTGGTAAAAACTATTAGAAACTTGATGTAGACTTTAACTTTTAAAAATACAACTACAATATGATTGGTAAAGGTTAGTGATTTATAAATAAATAAAGCTAAAGTATGGATATAAATCTCAACCAATCTCTTCCATTATCATTTTTGGACAAAAATCTACTAATATTTCATCTAGCAAGCATATTAATAAATATATTTGTATATTCTCATATCTTTCAATAATGGGGTATATATATTATATATAGTAAAATTTTCTTAATTAATAAATATCATAAATTAATAAAATGTAATTCATGTTTGAATGATTACAAAATATATCAGAATTCGGTAGAATAAGAATTAATATTTTTAATTGGTTGATATAAATATACAATCTCATTAATGTTATAGAAGGATAATTATCATTTATTTTCAAACTTTGATGCTTTTAAATATTATTATTATTTTAGAATATTTTGTATTCTGTATATTATTCATCACGATTCGAGTTGTGTGGTTATAATAAATTTAAGAAACAAATTTGTTTAAATTTAATTTTAATTTTTTATTACTAGTCATTATAATTTAATGAAATATCATATTTTTGGTCAACTTAGTTATAAAATATCATAGTCTTACCATCATTAACTTAGTCAAATATTTGTATTTTCCACCTACTTTACTATATGTACAAATATTTATTGTCACAATGTCAATTATTTATTTTATACCAACTTATACTTTTGTGTGGTAATCCTTAGTTATATCGTTTGGACTATACGAGATTTGTTCAAAAAAGATTATTATGAAATAATGGTAATTAAAACAATCAAACTTAAAAGAAACATGTGCATTCTGTCTACACATGTCAAATATATATTTCCATATCTATAGAAATAGATGAAACTTACATTACGTAATAAATAATAAAACTCTTTTCGTCAAATGTGACCAGTTTTGTTTTTTGTTTTTAATGTGTCCAGTTTATGATTTATAAAATGTAAGAGAGATAATATGTTCATTCGAATGCATGGAGTGCATTAAGTTTGGCGGATTCATATTATTATAAATATAAGAACCAATAACATTAAGTTTAAACTCTTAGAAATTTAAAATATTATAATAACACTTTAGCATATTGTCCTTAGATTTAAACTCTATTCAAATTCGATTTTACAGCTTTACAGCTCTCATAACTTTTATATTCTTCATATATTTTGTGGTTATCATAGAAATATGTACAGCGCTGTAAGCAAAAAAGTAGTTTTGCTGGATAATTTAAAATAAGTTCTGAAATTCTAAGAGTTATATACGTGTCAAAAAGAGAAATTGACATTATACTAGTGTTGAGAGCTTTGCATTTGTTTTTGAGTTTTTGCAGTAGATAACAACGATAAGATCACCTCCTGGTCAAGTGGATCATGTCCTGCGTAACTACAGTGAACTATTCTATCCTACTTATTGGACAATCTTACGGTTCTATTACTTTTGAGAGATGTTTCAGACATGGTAATCCCTAATCCGTTATTAGAGCTGTGCTCACCTTTGAAGTGAGAAAGGCATTTGTCTAGGGCCACATATAATGTCAAAATTTTGGGGGCCCCTAATCCAATTTTATTTTTTCATATATGAAAATATTAGTTCAATTTTTACCAGATATCAAAACCAGTTTTTATTTGAAACTTACTTTTTTTTTTCTTATAATCTTTTTAGTTAAAATCTAAAGACCTTAACTTTTTTAAAAGTCATCAATAAGATGATTTGGTGAAAATCAAAAATATAAAAATTGATGCAATTTCTGTTGAGTTTTAAGATTTTAGCTATTATTATCTGGTTTTGTATATTTTTCATTTATGTTAAATATAGATAAATGTAAAAATGTGTAAAAGTCTTATATATTAACTAAGTCTTAGAGACTATAATATTTTAAAAGTATCATCATTTTAACACCCAATTTTAACTTTCATTTTTATGTTACTAGTTTAATATTTTCATCACATTTTATATACAGTTATATAAACAACACAAATTAATCTCGCCTCAGGCCCCTAAATCTCTTCGCACGGTACTGTCCGTTATCACTTTTTTATTCGTTTTCTGTACAGAAGAACTCACCCATATGCTTGATCAAGCTGTTTCAAGGAGCTCTTTAAATTGGATTCAATTCAATTTGGATGGCTCTCAATTTCACTACTTGTTTTTTGCCGACGACAATTTCTTTCTTTTTAAGACTGATATCGTTCAATGTCAAGTTTTTCAAGATATTTTACACAAGTATGATGAAACTACAGGACATGTTATAAATCTTTCAAAGTCATTTCTCACCTTCGGTAAAAAGTGTCAGCTCAGTTTTAAAAGAGCAGATTCAATCCAAGCTAAGCATTTATTCAGAAGGAGGAACAAGAACTTACCTTGGACTCCCTGAATGTTTTAGTAGATCTAAAATTGAAATGCTTGCTTATACTCAAAACAAAATGAAAAGAAGGATGCCTAACTGGTACACTAAATTTTTATCTTAAGCTGGTAAAGAGATTATTCAGAAATCTGTTGCCACGGCCATGCATATTCATGCAATGACCTGTTTTAAACTCCGCAAAGCCACTTGCAACAATTTTACTTCTGTCATGGCAGCCTTCTGGTGGAGAGTATCTGAAGATAAAGGTAAGATCAATTGCCTCAGTTGGGATAAGCTCTGTGTTCCAAAAGATTTATGAGGAATGGGTTTTAAAGATATCGAGTTATTCAACCAAGCACTCTTAACTAAACAAGCTTAGCGCATTCTTTCGGATCAATCTTCCCTCTTAAGTTCTTTTTTTTAAAAGTCGTTATTTTTCTAATGGTTCTCTTCTAACTAATAGACCCTCCTACACTTGGCGTAGTATTCTTCATGGTCGAAAACTTTCAGCAAAAAGATTAATACATATGGTTGGTAACAGCCGTTCCTTATCAGTTTGGTTTTCTCCTTGGCTGGTTGATGATGAAAGAATGCGCATTCCTCTCATGAAGAACATCTTGGTGGATATAAATCTCAAGGTATCTGATCTTTTATCTCCTACCGCTATCTCATGAGATTAACAGAAACTGGAAATTCTGTTTTATAGACAAGACATCGAGCTAATCTTAAAGATTAAACCAGTAGTTTCTTCCCCTGATTTTTTATTGCTGGAATCACTCTTGATCTGAAGAATATTCTGTGAAATCTGGATGTTGGTTTGCAGAGAAAGATGTCAGGAAAAATGCTTATGTTTCAATCCAAGCTCTTCCTTCGCTGAACGGAAATAAACACTGCATTTGGACTTTAAAAACAGAACCAAAAATCAAGATTTTTCTCTCGAAAGTAATTAGTTGTGCCATTCCTTTTGCTGACCATCTCATTCATAGAGGAATGAAAGTGGACACCCGTTGTCAAGCTTGTGGTCTGGAAGGTGAACTGATGAATCATGTTCTATTCATGTGTACTATTCCAAGGAAATCATGGGCTCTCGGCAACTTCCCTCTTCTGGAGAATGGATTTGACCCTTGATATACCATGAATTTTATCCATTTTCAACCATGGTATATAAAATTTTTAAGATCTAATTATTATATTTTACAGTCTATATAGCATATTTATAGGTTCATGAGTGACTTGGAGGAAAGTGATGATTTTGGAGTCTTTTTGGAGACAAGAAGAGTTTCACCCGAGTTGATCATCGAGATTAGAGATCATGATCGATCGATCGATGCACACCTTGTGCAATCGATCGATGGGCGAGAGACACAGAGACCCAATTTTGGTCAAGGCGGTTTGAGGCCCAAATCTTCACAAATTACAAGATTGCCTCCGAAGAGTTTTAACCTAAGTATTTATAGCTTTACCATGTGTTGCCGGCAAAGTGTGCTTTTTACAGTTGTTCTTTTCATAATTCAGTTTTCAAATTTTTGTCTAAGTACCAATAAGATAAAGAGAGTTGGGGAGAAGGTTCAAGACTTCGACAAGATTGTGATTGAAACTCCATTAGTTTTATCTATTCTATCTATGCAGTTTATTTATCTATCTATTGTTATCAATTGCTTAGTTATGTCTGAGTAATTCCATTATTAGATTTAGGGTTCAAATAAGTTATGAAGGATTCCTAAATATAAAATTGTTAAGTTGTGGTATTCATCAATAGGATTGAACTTAAGGCTTGTGTTTTAGAGTAGATAACTAGAACCTTGGTGATTAGACTAATCCTTACTGAAATAAGATTATTAGAAACATGTGATAGCTGATATAAGAACCCTAGTGAGTAGATTCAACCCGCGCATAAATCTTGTCTAGAATTTGATCGATGGATATTCAATCCGAATAATCAATCGATGCTTGCGAGAAGTGTATCGATTGATACTCCTACAGAGTTATCGATCGACACTTTCTATTGATCGACATGCGATAGTTTAGATCGATAGATGTAGACAATAGACTCACTTAAACATGCGATAGCTCATAGACTTGTTATCCTAGTTGAGGTCTAATATATCCTCCAGCTTAAACCACTATATCTATATAATTCGGTTTACCTGAATAGAAACCCTAGGCCTAGCTACTTATTAATATCGTTACAAACCAACCTCAGTTCAACCTAATAACTACTTTGTTAAAAACCTGCTTTTATAATTAACCAATTTCGACCTAGCGTAATTTGAAAGAGACATCAACCCTTCCTTTATCTACTCTAACATCTTCTATATTCTATAGATAAGGAAAAATCATTGCTTATGATATCAGAAGGAGTGACCCTTGGATTCTAGGTTAATTTAGAAAAAAAACAGAAACTGCCTTCTCTTGAAAGGCAATATCTTCGTCGATCAAAGGTTTGCAAATTCTATTTTTGAAGAAGTAGATCACTGGTTTCTAGTTAAGGATTTGAAAAATCAGCACATAGCCATTGATCTAGAAAGAAAGAAAAAAACTAATCTTTGGATGGAAACTCCCTCCTATCTCTTGGTTTACATGTGATATTGGATCGCCTTGGGACAAAACACATTCGAATGTGGGGTAGCTTGAATCTTTAGGAATTCAGACGACAAAGTTTTACTTCATAGAAGAAGATCTTTTTCAAACATCAGCAGTAACTCGGATTCTTCTTTTGAAAGTTGGATGTGGATAATAGAAAATATGAAATCTCTCCATTTGAATTTTCATCTTCTCTAGTGATGATCAAGATTTCGCCAGTACTATTACCAAACCTTTGGCCTCACCTTCTTTAAAATTCCACACTACTAAGCTCTCATCTATGCTTCGGGAATTTTTGTTTTGACAAGTTGAATCGCAATCTCGTATTGCCCTCAAGCCTGCCTTTCTTATTGCAAACAGTGTGGTTAAAATGAACTAGTTTTAATCCTATATTGCCTCAAGCTTTCATGTTTGGCTTAGGCATTTCTTTCAATAAGCTCCTTGGCCTTGTTTTGTATTTTTCTCTTTTGGACTTTTTTGTATCTGGTTCGGATAATGTATTGATATTGTTAGTGTGAAAAAAAAAATGGTAAAGGGACAGTATACACGTCTGACATAAATTCATAGCGAAGTGTCTGAAAACGGGTTTGTGGCGCAGCGTACGATCTTGTGAACGGTCAATCTAGGAAACGAGATTCTTAGAGACCTATTTTTGGTTCAATCAAGAGTGTCTTGCGATAGCGTCTTGAGACCAACGTCCTATTCCGATGAACTGAATCGAATCAAAATAAGGTATAAGCCAAAGCTCTTTTATTAAATCAAAACGTGAATGATAACAAAGCTGATGATTTGTTTATATAGTCCTTCCTTTAGACAAGTCCTAAGAGGATAAGGATTTATAAACTCAATCAAAAAAAAAGGAAATCAAAAGAAAAGGCAACTATGAAAAACAAAACCTAAATAGCTAAGGAATTATTCGAATATGTTATGTTGGTGCCAAAGATGTAATCTGTGCTGCATCAGGTCCCCCTTGCTGAAGAGGATTCGACCCCGAATCAGTAACATCATTTGGTACATCCTCCGGAAAGAAGCGAGACAGATATTTGACATTGAAAACGTCCGAAGTGTTGATGCCGGCCGGAAGCTCCAAACGATAAGCATTGTCATTGATCCTTTCGAGAACCCGGAGAGGACCAAGTTTCTTTGAATTCAATTTATTATAGGCATGTGCAGGCATTCTGTCGCGTGTTAAATAAGCCCAGACCAAGTCACCCACTTCAAAAACCAGACGACGGCGATGAAGATCGGCAGCTTGCTTATATTTTGATGACGACGACTCTAAATTTGCAATGGCTCGTGTGTGAACATCTGTGACTGCATCGATGAATGCAGTAGCATCACCATGGAGACGGGTACGATCTGGTAAGGAAGAAAGATCTACAGGACCGCGTGGAATGATGCCATAGACAACCTTGAAAGGACAAAATCCGAGACTTCGGTTTAAAGAATGATTGTGTGCAAATTCTGCTTGAGGAAGCTTTGTATCCCATGTACGGACTGCATCACCCACCAGACAGCGTAATAAATTGCCCAACGACCTGTTTGTGACTTCCGTTTGTCCATCCGTCTGAGGATGATAAGCGGAACTCATATCCAAGGAAGTACCCAACTGTTTCCACAAAGAACGCCAAAAGTGTCCGAGAAATCTTGAATCCCGATCTGAAACTATCGAAAGGGGAAGTCCATGTAAGCGATAGATATCCCGGAAAAATAAAGTGGCTACTTTTAAAGCATCCGTTGTTTTCTTGCAAGGCACAAAATGCACCATTTTTGAGAACCTATCCACCACGACGAAGATAGAATCGAAACCCCGTTGAGTACGAGGAAGACCAAGTACAAAATCCATGCTTATATCCGTCCAAGGTTGTGTAGGAACAGGAAGAGGCATGTATAAACCTGCATTTGTTGCGTGTCCTTTGGACTGTTGACACACAACGCAACGCTCCACGAATCTTTCAACGTCACGACGCAATGTCGGCCAAAAGTATGACGTTGAAATCAGATGAAGGGTACGATCTCTGCCAACGTGTCCTTCTTGATGGAGCTCTGTTATTAGCCGAAGGCGCAGGCTACAGTCCGGTATGCACAGCCGAGTACCGAGAAAGAGAAAGCCCTCATGTACGGTGTATTCTAAAGAATACCCGCGGGATGCAGCCTCAAAGATAGGCCCAAAAAAAGAATCCGTGGGATAGAGTTCTTGAAAAGAACTAAAGACCGTAACTGATGATTGCAACACGGCGAGGAGGGAATGGCGTCGACTCAATGCATCGGCAACGCGATTAGATGTTCCGGAAGTGTGCTTGATGACGAAGGTAAATTGTTGGAGATAAGAGATCCAAGATGCATGTCGTGAGGAGACTTTGCTCTGTGTACTGAGGTGCTTGAGGGCATCATGATCCGTATAAAGGACAAAATCCTTATGGAACAAGTAATGCCGCCAGTGCTTGACTGCTTGTACAATAGCATAAAACTCCACATCATACGTGCTATAACGTGCTCTTGCTCCAGCTAACTTTTCGCTAAAGAAAGCAATAGGACGTCCCTTTTGACTAAGAACCGCTCCAATGCCAGCCTTGGAGGCGTCGCAATGTAGTTCAAAAACCAATGCGAAGTCGGGTAGAGCCAAGATAGGAGCAGAACAGAGTTTTTCTTTGATAATAGCGAATGCCTCCGCTGCCTCTTGTGTCCACTGTAAACGACCTTCTCGTATAGTATCAGTAAGTGGCGCCATCAAACTGCTGAATTGGGAAACAAAGCGTCGGTAGAACGAAGCCAAGCCGTGAAAACTACGGACATCCGTGACTGACGTCGGTGTAGGCCAAGTTTTGATCGCCGAAATTTTCCCTGGGTCAATGGATAAGCCTTTGTCTGACACGATATAGCCGAGAAATTGAACCTCCGAAGAGCCAAACTCACATTTTTTCAATGTGGCATAGAACTTATCTCGACGCAGGACCTGTAGAACCGCCGTTAGATGTTTGATATGGTCTGAGACGGAGGTGCTGAAGATGAGAATATCGTCAAAATAGACGACGACGAATTTGCCTATAAACGGACGCAACGCCTGATTCATGACCCGCATGAATTTACTTGGAGCATTAGACAATCCAAAGGGCATAACAAGCCATTCAAATAGACCTTCTCGAGTTTTGAAGGCCGTCTTCCATTCGTCACCCGGATTGATACGAATCTGATGATAACCGCTTTTTAGATCCAATTTAGAAAAAATTGTTGCGGTTCCTATTTGATCGAGTAAGTCATCCAAACGCGGAATAGGGAAACGATATCGGACCGTGATTTTATTGATTGCTCTGCTATCGACACACATTCGCCAAGAACCATCTTTCTTTGGTATAAGGAGTGCAGGAACGGCACAAGGACTAAGGCTTTCTCGCAAAAATCCCTTAGAGACGAGCTCTTCTACCTGACGTCGTAACTCCTCATGCTCTGTTGGACTCATCCTATAATGTGACCGATTAGGTACGGCAGAATCAGGAATAAAGTCGATCCGATGTTGTATATCTCTGAGCGGAGGTAGACCCTGCGGAAGGTCCTCGGGAAAAACGTCCGCAAGCTCGTCCACCACGTTTGTAAAGGTCGGGGGAACATTATAAAACCGGTTAGGAGCTGTCGGTTTAGATATGAGGATAAGGACAATCCCTTCTTCGCGAAAGGTATTTTCGAAAGGCGCCCGTTGCAACATTAGAACCGGCGTTTGCGTTGCTGGTGCTTGTTTCTCCTGTGTTGCTGGAACTGTTGGTTTAAGAGTGAAGGTGCGGTCATTGAATCTGAACGTATATGTATTGAGGAACCCATCATGAATGACGCGACGATCGTACTCCCATGGTCTCCCAAGGAGAAGGTGACAAGCGTCCATTGGAACAAGATCGTAATATGTTTGATCTTTGTAAGAACCTCCAACGGAAAATTGAACTAATGTGCGGCGAGTGACGATAAGCTCATTCCCTTGATGTAACCAACCGAGTTTGTAAGGTGTCGGGTGCGGCTCAACGACAAGCTCAAGCTTAGGAACTGCTGACTCCGCAATGACATTCTCACTACTACCTGAATCGATAATGAACGTGCAAACCTTACCGTTAATGGTACAGCGCGAGGAAAACAAATTTTTGTGTTGAGGGAACTCTTCGACTACTTTTGGAGTGAGACAGGTGCGACGCACCATTAATAGAGAGCCTTGATCTGCCTCTAATTCTTCGATGGATTCGTTAGAATCATCCTCATCTGCAGAGATAACCTCTACGTCTCGTCCCGTAACGTCGAGTAGGAGACCGCGACGGTTGCGATTAGGACACGCAGATTGTCGATGTCCCAGCTCTCCACACGAAAAACACCTTAACCCTCCTGGTCGAGATTGACGTTGTTGGTCAACCGGGGCAATAGCTGTCTCTGTTTTTTATGCTGACTCCTCGGTAGTAGTCGTTACTGGTGTTGCCGGTGTTGTTCGGTTTTGCCGGTTAGAACCCCAGGGCGTGAATCCTTTTTGTAGTTGTGCCTCGACAGTTAGAGCTTGTTGGTGTGCTTCGGAAATTGTTAAAGGTCGGAAAAGATTGAGAGTAAACTGAATCTGTTGTCGAAGACCTCCAATAAATCGCATAACTAACTGTTGTTCTGAATCTTGAATTTCGACGCGATTTATCATGCGAAAAAAATCCGTTGCATAATCCTCCACGCTTCTTGATCCCTGTCGCAGGTTTTGAAGCTTTTGGAACATTAGTTGCTCATGATTATACGGCAGGAAATTTTTTTTCATCTCGCGTTTTAGTTTGTCCCAAGTCGTGATCTTAGTCTTTCCAAGTCGGTCTCGCGTTGTCTTGGTTTGAGACCACCAAGCGGCAGCTCGGTCGCGAAAACGTAGGGCAATCATGGGAAGGCAACGATCCAAGGGAATCTCTTTAAACTCCAAAATCTCGTCAACCGTAACGAACCAATCGAGTAACTCATCTGCACTCATCGAACCTTTGTATAAAGGAATCTCTAGCTTAAAGGCAGTCTTCCATGAGGAATCATCATCTTCTTTTTCTGAATCGGAACTGTTGTTGTTGATATTGTTGTTGTGGCGACGTCGAGAAGTTCGTTGCCGAAGCGGAGCGAACGGATTCTCGCCATCGTCGGAGCTGTTATGGAGGGAAAGCTGGTCGGTGCGGCGATGGCGTGATGGTGTTGCGGCGGTGGTGGTGTTTTGTTGTGTTACCAATGCTGTGACAGCGGTTGTTAGGTTAGCAACAAGCTGATGTAGATCAGTGATGGATTGTTGAATTGTAGTGGGATCGGTGCTGTTTTCTTCCACGTAACTAGTGTTGCGTGTTTTTC
>JABAYD010077149.1:0-13258 GCA_014822095.1 Diplotaxis tenuifolia | reverse complement strand
CCGTCACGGACCAATTCGACAACAACGTCAGCGACAATACCAACAAGACTTTCATAGGGACGATGACCAAGGACAACCAACTCATTCCGATGACGAGGACGACCTTCATCGCCAATTCTATCTTCAAGACTTACAACGTCATGATAACTATAATAGTCGTAGGGAAAATAGCTTCAAAGTAGACATACCACAGTTTCAAGGAGGTCTCAAAGGCGATGATCTAATTGATTGGATAATTGTAGTCGAAGAGATTCTCGACTTTAAACAAGTCCCGCCGAACCGACGAGTCCCACTTGTGGCCATGCGTTTTCGTGGACATGCGGCAACGTGGTGGAAACAACTCAAATCAACGCGTGCTCGTAATGGAAAAGCACCTATCCAATCATGGGAGAAACTAACTAAGCACTTACGCCAAACCTTCTTACCGCACAACTATGAACGGATCATGTACAATAAGCTCCAAAACCTTCGTCAAGGTAGTCGTACGGTTGATGAATATGCAGAAGAATTTGCTCTCTTGCTTACACGCAATGAGATCAACGATAGCCAGATTCAGCTTGTGTCACGTTTCATTGGAGGATTACGACCACAACTTCAAACATCGATGGCTCAGTTCGATTCGACGACCATTGGGGAAGCTCATCGTCGCGCGGCTTCATTTGAACAACAATCACGCAACTCCAATTGGAGCACCTCGGCGTCTCGCGCCAAAGCTCAGGACACGTCCGGTAGCAGCGCTTCCAATAGCTCAATCAAAGAGTTGGGATATTCTGCCGCAGTCAAACCTCCCGAAGAGCAACAGTTGCGTCGATCAACACGCCAAGCAGGGCTTAAGTGCTACGGTTGCGGTGAATCCGGACACAGAAAATCTGAATGTCCCCATGTCACTAAGCGGGGACTATTACTTGATGAAGCCAACGATGACATATATGATTCACAAGAAGAAGAAAATCAAACGGATGAGGAGACTGACTTGCATCACACGGTGGGCGACACGGGTCATCTTCTTGTACTTCGCCGTTCTTGTGTTACTCCTACACGACGTGATGATCAATGGCTGCGCACCAATATTTTCCGTTCTACCTGCACCATTAAAGACCGGATATGCAGCTTTGTCATTGATTCTGGTAGTTCTCGGAATGTAATCTCGGAGGAAGCCGTTGACAAGCTCAGACTTACCCGCGAAACACATCCGTCACCGTACACGCTAGGTTGGCTCAATGAAAAATCAAGTCTTTGTATCACACAAAGAGCTCGGGTGGCATTCTCTGTTGGTCCATATTAAAAGGATCGTATATTTTGCGATATAGCTCCGATGGACATTAGTCACTTATTGCTAGGACGACCATGGGAGTATGACCGCAAGGTTATCCACTTTGGCGCAGACAACACGTATCAGTTTACATGGGATACTCATAAAATCTTGCTCATACCGTCCAAAGATATGCCACCACCATTAACGCCTACGATCCCGGATGATCCAACTCCATTAGACAAGAAAGCATCGTTGATTTGTTCTTACGAAGCATTTAAAACAGAGCTTCGGGAAGAGGGTCGCGTATATGCTCTAGTCCCGTTCCCGTCAACAACCCCGCTTGCAGCGTGTAAACAGGATAATATCGAGGAAGTATTGCAAGAGTTTTCAGACATTTTTCCTACGGATTTGCCGTTAGGGTTACCGTCGCTTCGGGATATTCAACATCATATCGATCTCGTTCCCGGGGCAACACTACCGAACCGTCCTCACTACAGGATGAGTCCGGATGAGCATGAAGAGCTCCGACGACAGGTCGAAGACCTTCTAAGCAAAGGGCATATCCGCGAGAGTCTTTCTCCTTGTGCGGTTCCCGCCCTTCTTATTCCAAAGAAAGATGGATCATGGCGTATGTGTGTCGATAGCAGAGCCATTAATAAAATCACCGTGCGGTACCGTTTTCCCATCCCACGCCTTGATGATCTCCTAGACCAGATCGGTTCTGCAACGATCTTTTCAAAAATTGATCTTAAAAGCGGTTATCACCAGATCAGAATCCGTCCTGGCGATGAGTGGAAAACCGCTTTCAAAACGCGTGAGGGATTATTTGAATGGCTTGTTATGCCATTTGGGTTATCTAACGCTCCAAGTACTTTTATGTGTATCATGAACCAGTCTTTGCGCCCGTTTATTGGGAAATTTGTCGTCGTCTACTTCGACGATATCTTGATCTTCAGCTCCTCGTTAACATAACATATTTCACATATTCGCGAGGTTCTTCAAGTCTTGCGCAAAGAAAAATTATTCGCGGCTAAGCATAAGTGCGAATTAGGTGTTCCTGAAGTATTGTTTTTGGGTTATGTTGTCTCGGGTAAGGGATTGGCGATGGATCAGTCCAAGGTCGATGCAATTCGTTCATGGCAGATTCCTAAGACAGTCACCGAGGTACGGAGTTTTCATGGTTTGGCATCCTTCTATCGACGCTTTGTTAATAACTTCAGCACAATTATGGCCCCTATTACCGGGTGCATGAAGAATCACAAACTCGTATGGACACCGGAGGCATCCGCCGCATTCGAGCTGATCAAAACGAAGCTTACCACCGCCCCCATTCTCGTATTACCAGATTTTTCCGCAACTTTCGAGCTACACTGTGATGCGTCAAAGCTCGGGATTGGCGCGGTTCTAAGCCAACAAGGGCGACCTATTGCTTACTTTAGCGAGAAGTTAGCAGGAGCACGGGCAAGATATAGCACCTATGATATGGAGTTTTACGCTATAGTACAAGCAATTAAACATTGGCGTCATTATTTGGTCCATCGAGAATTCGTCTTATTTATGGATCATGATGCGTTAAGACTCCTGGATAGTCAAGCCAAAGTTTCTTCTCGTCACGCTTCGTGGATCGCTTATCTTCAAAAATTTACATTTTCTATCCGTCATCTGTCCGGTAAAACTAATCGCGTGGCTGATGCTCTCAGTCGGCGTCATAACGTGTTGACCATCGTGACTACATCGGTTACCGGATTCAATGCGCTAAAAGATCTGTACCCTAGTGACACTTTCTTTGGCCGGTTCTTCGAAGACGCAACAATGGGCATATCTTTGGACTATGTGCTCCACGATGGATTTTTGTTCCATGGATTACGTCTTTGCATCCCGGACTCTAGTCTTCGTTTGCAGATTGTTCGGGAGTTACACAATGAGGGCATATGGGTCGCGATAGGACGCTCCACCTCGTGTCTTCTTCTTACTTCTGGCCATCCTTACGGCGCGACGTTGAGAGGTTCGTGAAGCGTTGTCTGGTTTGCCAAGTCGCGAAAGGCACTGCATCTAATGTCGGTCTTTACCTTCCTTTGCCAATACCGACTCAGCCTTGGACGGATATTAGTTTGGACTTTGTCCTTGGTCTCCCGCGCACTCAAAAGGGTAATGATTCTATCTTTGTGATTGCTGATCGTTTCTCAAAGATGGCACACTTCGTTCCGTGTAAGAAAACGGCCGATGCGGTCAATGTGGCTTCCCTTTTCTTTCGCGAAATCTATAAACTTCATGGTTTGCCTCTTTCGATAGTTTCGGATTGTGACACACGATTTTTAAGTCATTTTTGGCGATCATTGTGGAAATTGTTGGGAACTCATTGGGATATGAGTACTTCATATCATCCTCAGACGGACGGACAAACAGAAGTCACTAATCGTTCCCTTGGAAATCTACTTCGTTGTCTGGTCGGCGACAATATTAAGAGTTGGGATATCAAAATTTCGCAGGCTGAATTTGCCCACAATCACGCCGTCAATCGGAGTTTGGGCTACTGTCCTTTTCAGGTGGTTTATGTTTTGGTTCCTCTTGGACCATTGGCTCTTTCCACTCTGCCGGACAAGACACGATTTCATGGAGATGCTATCGACTTTATCAGTGAGCTACAGAAGGTCCATGATCTTGCACATGATAATCTGACCGTCTCAACTGCAAAATACAAGCTTCATGCGGACAAGAAACGTCGTGAGCTTATTTTTGAACCGGGCGAGCTAGTGTGGGTTGTTCTAACCAAAGATCGTCTTCCCATTGGTGAGTATAACAAGCTTAAGTCACGGAAGATCGGACCAGTAGAAGTGCTCCAGCGAATCAATGATAATGCTTACAAAGTGCGTCTACCTTCCAATCTTCGAACGTTGGATGTGTTCAATTTTAAGCACTTGTTTCCATTTCATGGTGACAATAACGGTTCAGATTCAGGGACGAATTTTTCAAACCCGGAGGGACCTGATGCAGCACAACTCGTGAATCCAACGGTTCACGAGTAAACCGACATCTCAAACATATTTCCTTTTCTAAAGATGGCTTTATTTCCTTTAATTGGCTTTGTTTTACTTATTTAGAATAAAGACTTTTACTAATACTTTAGGGATTAGGAATCATCTAGCACCTATATAAAGGCGATGTATTCAAGCTTTGTTAGGCATTCAATTTAATAAAAGTTATTCAGCTACTAAAATAGTTCTTAATCGAACACTGCGAAGATTATTCGCAACCCTAAGAGTTCTCACAAACACTGCAAAGAGTATCTCAAAGTTTACAAGATCTTATTAATTTTTCATTAATTTGTATAATTGTCGATTTATCGTTATTTATGGAACTCGATACCCAAACTTCGTGATTAATCTTGGTGTAGATACAGAATTATTTTTGGTATAAAACATACAAGCACTAAGACTAATGTTTTGTTGATACATCAGGGTTAATTGCTTACACTAAGGCAGAATTAATTGAACCGAAATTATGGATCATCAACCTAGCTAAGAGAAAGTATAAACTGAAAAATATAAAACGTGGGAACTGATTTAAAAAGGACGGCCAAAGTGGTGGATCATGTTGGGTTTGGTTTGGTTCGGTTTGGAGCACATGGGAATGTCGGTTCCCAAAGAATAACCGACCACCAAGCACCCAACATAACACACAACGACTTCTCCAATTTATCATTTCAGGTATATGCCTAAGACTTTCTTTCTTCCATTTTTACAATCAATCGGTGATGTCTTTTTTTAAACGCAAAAAATATGATTAGCACCCAACTATCTTATACATAAGAAATGAAACAGTATGTCGCAATTGCGACCAATATATTGTTGCTAACGTAACAACATATGCGGGATGTCATATATAGAATTAATAATGGCATACACCTTTTTGTATACCAAAAGACTTGAGACTTTTTAACTAAGACAATTCCATGATATGTTATTACAAGAGTCAAATCTAATTGAATCCTCTAGAATGCATCCGATGTTACGTCCAAACAGAAAAACGATCAGCTTTTATTGGACGTTACAGCACCAAAGATCATTTATTGAGAGCAACAAAATATGGTTCAGAAGAGGACTACTACATCAGCCAATCCCATTATTGCATTTATGGTCCTCACCTTCTTTCTCTCTTTACCAAAATGTCTCCACACCTGAAGCCAAGTACTAAAAAAGAGCCTTTTTCTATTGTGTTTTGTTTCTCACCCCAAAATCAATCAAACTATAGCACTTGTTTTTTGCTAACATTGGATCATAGGAACCGTCAGTAAGTTGGTTTTTTTAATAGACAAAAAAGTATTCAGGACGTGCACCTAATAAACATGGCCTCGAGTACAAATACTACTGTATATGCAGAGAATCACATGCATACTTTACTCCTGTAGGCCACAAAGAGGTAGACCCCGCACAAGAAATCATTGACAGAACCACGTGTGATCAAGAATTAACATTATACGATTGCAATGTCACGAACACACACAAAAAGTATATCGTCAGAATGGTGTTTTAAGGAGAGACACATGGGGGCTGGAAAGAAAGTGACTGTTACCTACAAGGCTGGGAAGGCCTTCCTTCTCTTTTTCTTTTTGTTTTCTGTTTTCTTTTTGTGTTGTCTTTAGTGGGTGTTTGATGGCATTTTCCAGAGAGGTTTGATTGCAACAAGAATCTTCTCTCTTCCATGGGATTCAGGTTCTTTGTCATGTATGGAAGTAGACCATCTTACAGCTTGAGACATTCTTGCTACTTTGTCAAGTACCTCTGGAGTGTCTCTGATCAAAACCTTTCCTTCTGGCCGCAATATTCTGTCCATCTCTACCATCAGATCCACTAGGCTACACCTGTATCCATATCAGCCAGTACAGTTTAGGTTAATCGGATAAGACAGAGACCTTTTCTTAGCAACCGAGAATGGTTTAACGTTTAGTTATACCTCGATTTGCTGGAGTCTGATCGTTTTATCAGTGATTCAATTCCTGACACGTGGATGAAATCATAAGTCCGAGGATATGTTGAAAACGGTTCACACCTGCAAGAACCAATAGAAGAGATTCAGCAATTGTGCAACAGAAGATGCTTTGATCCTTGATGCTGGCTACGGCTAAGATGCAGAACAAGAGAACTAGCATATTCTAAGTCTCTGCTTTGATAAAATAATATAGACAAGAAAGAGAACTAACCAATCATGGTAAACACCGATGAGACCTCTGTCATAAACCACGTCAAGAGTTAATGGTTTCCGAGCTGGGATGACATTCATAACCCACACAGACTCGGATGCAAGGGCTGCGGCAAATCCTCCAAAGAATGCGTTCATGTCCATGATATTGCGGACAGCTGGAGACTTCAGCTCCAAGTTCAGGGAATCCCTGTAATAAGCAACTCGTCTTGCCCACCTCCTTGCATCCGCTTCAAACACATCCAGCCCGTTTTTCATGGTAATGGCCCTTGAAGGAACTTTAGTAAGCCTTTCCGGCCACTTGGGAATAGTTCCCAAAGCATTATCTCCTTTCACAGACGATGGTCTAGTAACACACTTCTTTAATTTATAATACCTGAAACAAGGGAAAAAACAGACTTATAACATTACAGTTCAATATTTTTATCCACAAAATTATACAACGCGGTCATATGAGTACAGTTCCGAGGAAACTGACCATGCATCACTTGGCGGCTCAGACTCATCACACAACTCAAGCCCAAACTCGTTCTGGCTGGGAAGACATGAATCTCCAACAGGCTTCTTCCAGATGACAGTGTTTCCATCGACAGCAATTAGCTCATAGCACAAAGCTCTAGCCACGGCCTGAAGATCAGCCCATTCTTTGTCCTGTTTAGGCCATTGCACAGGTGGTCCAGAGATTACAAGATATCCTCCCGGCCGCAGCAACCTATCTACTTCGATGAAGTAAGTTGCATCTGCAGACAAATCACCAACCACAATAAATAAATAAAAAAGTGACACACAAGAAATATGATTAGTTATATATATAACCCAAGAGACTTACTGTAAGCCGTAAAAGGAATCAAGCATCGGGAACAATGCATCAAATCAAAGGAATATGCAGGAAAGGGGAGTCTACGAGTGCCAAGCATGGCAACAAAAGCAGGGACTCCTCTTTCCAAGGCGAATTGAATCTGCGATTTATGTGAATCTCTTGGAGCAAACGAGAGGGCTAGAATGCCTTGAGATAGTAGAGTACCTCCAAAACTTGCGACCTGCAAAGGTTAACAAACGTAATGTAACAATACAGATCAAAACGTGAACGAAAAAAAAAAGACTATAATTAATTCTAACCCCGCATCCCATGTCAAGGGCAGTCCTGAGAGTTCCACCGTTAAGCGGAATGTACTGAGAAAGCTTTTCAATGTACTGACCAGCTCCACCAGGAAACATGGTGCCACCACCAGGGAAAGTGAAGTATTCACCTTCCCTTTTCATCCACCCTTGGTGACCTTTCCTGTCAGCAATTTTGTTGTATGGCATGTTTGCATGCCATATCTGCAAAATTTAAACACACACAACCTTTAGCAAATTCTATTAAACCCAAAGCCTAAAGCATCACCGCTCAGGGGAGCATTCAATATAGAATTTCAAAGTGACAAAGTATTCGTTGTTATTAAAGCATGAACTTTAAGAAACTCTATTAAAATCATAGAACTCATAATAAATGCTCTAACTCACGTAAAAGACTCCTTAAAATTTAAAGCAGTCAAAATCGTCTCAAATATTAGATTGAATACATAAGCCTAAGTTCATTCGTAGGCCAGCTTGAATCCAATACCTTGTGTAGACTCTCGGGCCAGGGAACAGGAATCTTATAACCAGAAGGAGGAGGAATCAAGCAGAGAGGCGTCTCCTCCGGCAACGGACAATGTCTCTCCCTATAGAAATTCATCTCCCGACTAAGCTGGCTGTTCCTCCTCGGATCCTCGCAAGGCATGTGCGCAACGGCAACAGCCGGGCAGTACTCGATCGGCTGCAGATGGTGACCGGACTCAACGAGAGTCACCAGCCGCTGGCGTTGCCTCGGATCTGTGGCGGTGGAGAGAAGCAGCGTTTGGCGACCGGAGGCGGCCATGGAATCGCCGAGGGGAGTGAAGAGTAGGACGAAGAAGAGGAGGACGATGCCGAAGAAGGCGGCGGTTACGATGTCGAGGAGGCTCCATTGACGCTGGTTGCGCTTGGACGAAGGTATCCCCATAGCTTAAGCTTAGCTTCGAATCTTTTCTTCTTCGTGGAGGAGACCAGATCAGATGTAAATCTTATAATTGGGGGAGATCTCAGATTTGTCGGTGATTTTATTATTTATTTAAATTTCGTAAACATTTTTTCTCAGTGTTTTAGTACCCACTGGCGTCAGGCGGAGAACGGTGGTGACGCCACTGATGGGCTCTCTAATACTATAAAAATCTATTTAAATATTTTTTAATTTTCTTTGGTCGTACATTATTTATTTTTGCAGGTTTTTTTTATATACATTATAATTGGGCCTTAAAATATTGGATTAGGCCGTAGTAATATATTGGTAAATGCTAGTTATAAATTGTTGCACACTGGAGATTCATCATTGGCAAATAAACTAGGGAGAGAGTTTACAACAGAGTATGCGTTGGATCTATAGCAACGAAAGACATACAAACTCAACTAGTTTTTGCTGCTACCATCATTCATCTCAGGTTACATTTGCTACTACTATATCAGTAGTTCCAGAAACAACGCTTCTTGTTTGTTGGTGAGACTCAGTTCCTCGAATGTTAAGGCACCGTCTTGAAGGCTGAATGCACGTCGAGGATATGGTCGTATCTGTTTAAAACATTCATAGCAGCAGAAAGTATATAACTCACATGCATCAAAACCCGAATCGCAGAAGTGAAATAATTAATACAAGAGAAATACTCATCACTAGGCTTACCACTCTATATGTGCCAGGTTTGACTAGTCCAGCAGCATCGATGAAGTCAAATAGGTACTGTAATTCAACAAAAGCAACTGTTAAGGAAGCGCTTAAATACGCAAAAAAATGTAATCCACATTTTCACTCGAGACTAGCCAACTTCACCTTAAGCTTGTCGGATTTGAGAAAGCGACGACCATGACGGCTGCTATCTGGCATTCTAACAAGTAGAGTGATGGCATCTTCCTTTTCTACTGATGGCTCTATTGGAAGCGCTTCCTTCTTCGTAATGGAAGATCTCTCAGGTTCCTGCCACAAGTGAAAGTACTCAAAACAGTTGTGAAATAACCAAAAGAATATCTGTTTTACTAGACAGGCACCATAAGCCAGATTGAATATAATGGATGCCTAAGAGATGGATCTTATAACCACCATTTCAGAGCCATTTTGCTTTAAGATTCAATATGATCATATACTGACTTAGCATATACAATTCGTTGATGCCTGAAAATCTTAGGATTTATTCTGATTACAAGCTGAGTTCGGCACTGGATTATGCTCATATCCACTTTCACCTTCTAACTAATTGATGCCTCACAAGAAAAATAGATTACCTCTCCAATGGCCCTCTTATCGGAAGACTGCGACTCCATGTGAGTTCCAGGCAGATGATTATGTGAAGTATTTTCTCTAGCTACTCCAGGACTGAAGAGTGCCTTCTCCAGCATGATTGCCTCTTGTAGCTCTTTTGACGGAATGCCACCCCACTAGTACAAGTCAAGTAACAGGAGGTTGAAAACAGGGTCATAAGAGCACATGATCAAGTAGAAGCTAGTCGATTACAAGATCCTAATTTGTTCTTAGTTTTGCTACTTCCACTGGTAAAAGATATCAGACTTTTTGAATTACCTCTTCAGGATAAGAAGCTTCATGTCCGTGCTGAGAGCTACTACTCATTGGCTGCTTTTGTTTCCTGTCTTCACGCTTGTCTTGTAATGTAGAGCTCCCGGGCTATAAAAGTACAAATGTTTTAATTAGCAAGATAGCTTACAGAGTCTCAAGTCAACTTAGATGTAGCATGGCTGTCATCCAAATAAACTGGACAAAACTGCAAAGGAAAGTATCACAAAACCACTAAACTAACGGGCATGAATACATATTATTCCATAGCTTTCATGAATCAGTTTCACACCTTATATCTGCTACTTTCATGTGTATTAGATTGCTCCACGGAGTGAGGCATAAGTTCAGCTAGTTGCTCTCGCATTACACTCTCTTGCTCTTCCATCTGAAATCAATTGTTGCTAATGTGAGACATCACCTACATCAGCAGGGACATACCATACCAGATGCAAATATCTATCCAAATACCTCTATTGACATAGAAATCGCACGAGCAATGTCCTCGTCTTCCTTGTTAATAGCCTCTCTTGAAGATAAAACGCTAGCTGGAACCTGCATCAATACCAAAACAAACAAAAAAGATTAGAAAAATATGCGAGGCTCATGCAATACAGGATCTAAAGCTATACATTGTGCCGACGACCCTCTTCAAAATCTTTCTTGGAAGCCTCAATGGCAGCTCTGATCATCTCTTCCTCTGCATCGTTGCCATAGACAGGTGATGATTCAGCATCCCTATGTGTTCCTCCACCATAGACTTGAGATCCGTAGCTAGGTGAATGTCTAGCATAACCGTCTCCTCCGACCTCTCCAAGTCCAGGAGGACGAATCTGACCATTACCACCCCAGGTAGGGTTAGAAGGGAACCCTGTGACTTCTCCTGCGTGAGCTGATGGAGGTGGAGAACTGCCAGAGCCACTGAGCTGCCTAAGGAGACTTCTCCTGTAGTTGGGATCAAGAAGCAAAGAGGGTCTAAAAGACCGAGCCGCCGAGAGGAGAGATGGAAGTCCGCCTGGAACAACTGGCCTAGACTCGCTACCACCACCACGAACGTGACTGTTATTATCTTCAACAACATTGTACGCTGGACGAGTGTCTGAGCTTGGATCAAGACTGTAAAGATAAACCAAATCAACAAGAGGAGGTTTATAGAGCAAAGAAAAAATCAAAATAAGAGAAAACATACATGCTTCTTTCCACATCCCTGAAGTGAGCATTGATGGCTTCAGTGAGGTTATTGCCATGTTCCTGCTCAAAAAGATAGCGATCATGAGTGGATCTACTTCACTGATAGACACCGCTCTACAAATCCTCATATACAATACAAAGGAGTTGTTCCATGAAAACCTAAACTCTCCAGATTCCAATTACACTTCAAATCTACAAAAGAAAGAAAAGGAGGAACCTCGAGACTCTGAATGGCGAGTGACTCATCAGCGCCGGTGATGCTCATGTAAGACTGAATGGCGTCTCTCGATGGTCTCATCATTGGAGAATAAACTCGCCTCGCCGTGGGGGATTGGATTATAGTTCCTTCCTTCTAATACTGTGCGTTTGATTTGTAAGTTTCTTCAAGATCGGTTCAACTGATTCGAACCGACGCTGATGAGTCTCTCCAGTAAAGTGACGGCTAATTACTTTTATTTTATTTTATTTTACTTTCCGTGACACGTTGCCATCTCTCTCTATTTACACCATCCAACACATATATTTTTCTCAACTTTTCATTTTCTTACCCACAATAACTTTTTAAATTAAAAATAAAATCTATACTATGAGAACATGATCATTTTAAAAAATCTATTGCATAAAATTGTTGGACCACCAATTCATCAGAAACTTAACATACCTTATTTTAAATTTATTTTAATCAATTAAAAGTTATAAATTAGCATATGTTCCTAAAACTATAAGCTAGTTTAATGAATTTTCTATTCTATATAAAAATAATATAGGTATTTAAAATAAAATTTACAAAAGCATGGAAACCCAATTCTTAACTGATATTTGATATGTGTAATCATATACAACTCATATAATTTTTTAATAGTCTAAAACCTAATTTAACCAATAACAATACATATTCATCAACTCAATAAACATAATTCTTATAAAATGCACACAAAATATAATAAAAAAAAGAAGCTTTAGACGTTCGAATTTTCGATTAGAAACGGATAAGTTCCTTTTGGGTTTGGTTCTTCGAATCCTAGACATTTACACCTAATAGGTATTTGGAAATTTTCAATTTGGTTTCATATCTATTTCTTTCCGATCAAGATTGGTCTGGCTCCATAATTTAAATACTTGTAAAATATTTATAGTTTTTTTGTATGAAACGAGTCTGGATCTGTTATGATATTTAAGACCCAAAAACACGAAATATACTCAAAATACAAAAAAAAAATCCACGCTGAACAAATACCTGAAAAACATTTAAATACGCGGGACACAAATTTTTACCCAAAATCTAATCTAAAAACTAAATAATACACAAAATTTATTTGAATATCCTAAATATATCCAAAATACTCAAATATATCTAATATACAAAAAAAACTAGGGTACTCTAGGTACATGATCATGCTTGGATACATGATCGGGTATTGGGAAGAACGCAGACTCAAAACAAAATGCAAAATAGGCATTTTTGTCCTGGACTCCAACCCGGAGTAAACCTTCATTCTGAATCGATTTTGGTTTGTTTTTTTGGGTTCGATACAATGTCCATGTCTAAGGGCGAGTTATAAAATAGTGTACATAAAAAAATTACAAATAAGTTAATTCATAAATTACAATTTCTTAATGTCCATGTCTAAGGGCGAGTTATAAAATAGTGTACATAAAAAAATTACAAATAAGCTAATTCATAAATTACAATTTCTTAAAAACTTATTTCAATATAATATAATTTTGCAACATAATAATGTATAACAATCCCAAAATATTAATTCATATAAAATTTTGTTACATAAAAGTTCCACATTTTTGAAACGCTGATCAAAATATAGTTTATTTATTAAACAAACTACCTTCTTTTTTTGTCATCTAAAAAATTTATTCATCAAAATATTACAAACGGGAACCCAAACATGGATGGATACAAATCTAAAACATTAGAAACATATACTTTGTGTAGTTATGTCGAGAACATCAGAAATTATAGTTTGTGCACTACATAA
>JABAYD010077136.1:0-13434 GCA_014822095.1 Diplotaxis tenuifolia | reverse complement strand
CTTTTTTATGATGAGACAAACTTGGTGACCATAATTTGAAAAATCGTTTTAAATATATTTATGTTTTCCAAAATCGTCTTAGATGATAATGATTGTTGTCAAAATTAATAATTCTATAACTAACTAAAATCTTAAAGAATAATTGACTTGCCATATATATAGTTTTCCATATATATAAAATCTGTTATATTTCTTGCCAATTTTAGTTATATTTCTTGTCAATTTTAAAATAAGATCCTACTTTAATAGTATAGATGGTATGAATCAACATGGCCAATAGATCATCATTGATTATACATTTATATTTTACATGAATATCAATCTAGTGGAGAGCATTACAATTTTATTTTGTATTATTTGTTTCCAATTTTATTTTTGTTACTTCTCTAGATATACATACAATAAAATATTTATAAATTAATAATACTTATATTGTGAAAATTTCTTAATTTAAGCATGTACAAAGAAAAAAATAACTTGAGTACGTACTTACATTAAACCCTAATTTGATTTTGTTGTGTGACACTACTGATTTCGTAATGCTAACAATCATTAAGCAATATACTTCCTCCCATTATTTCAAAATACATGAAGTTTTTGGATATTACTCAACTATTAAAAATATTATTTTATCTAAAAATGTTATTGAAATATAAATTAAAAGATTTACACTAATTAAAAAATAGATTACAAAATATTATTGTTTACACATGTTTTATAAAGATAAAAGTTACATTAAAATATAAAAACATCTTCTATTCAGAACATCAAAACCTCTTTAAACATCTATTTTTAAACGGTTAGTAGTATATTTTAATGGTCTATGACTACACAAATGATTTATTATTTATATGATTAATTTAGTCCATTCATGTCTTTATAGTTTTAATATGATACATTATTGCTTTCGACTGAATTTTATATGGTATGACAAAAAAATGGAAAAGATATATCCACCAAAGACGAGTGTGTTAACTCAAATAACAGATACTTTCATGCATGAATAAAAAACAAATTCATTAAAAAAAACGATAAAGAAGAATTCTTCCAGCAAATATATGCATCTCATCTTCATCAAAACATTTATATTTTCTTACATCTAACCTGTGCCCTTACATTATTCATAGGCATATATATTATAATTAAATTATTAAAGTTTAGCTACTGATAAGATATAATTTAATATTTTTCCATGCACATTGTTCTTTTTTTGTTGGATATCTGACATATGGAGAATTTCTAAATATCTACACAGAAACAAAAAATATATGAGAAAATAGATTCTACCATCATAGCTGGCATTAATTGTATATATATTGATGCCAAAAAATATATACACTATAAGAAATACTACTAGATTTTGATCCACAACCATGCGGATGATTTATTTCATTTACATATTTATAGATATATGTTTTATTTTTTATTAAGCGGATCAATATATGCATGAAACAACATATTTAAAAAATACAATTGTATTTAATGAATGTTAAATGTTTATCCACACTTCAAAACTTTAGATTATATTTAACAATTTTAATGTTTATTAGTTTTATAGAATATATTGTTGTATATATAAAATATTAAGATATGCTAACTTGTATAAATTTATAATAAAATTTAGTTTGTTATTCCATTTTGCCAACATCTTATATTATTTTAAAATAAATATTTATATGAACATAAAATATATTACCCTAAGACATTTTTTATCCTATTTACTTCTGTATAATTATATATATAAAATGATATAGAGAGAGGTGGGTTTAATGTTACTAAGCCAAATATAATATTTAAATACCACTAATGTAAATATTATATAATTTAATTATAATATTATCATTAGAATTTATTAATTACTCAGAAGATAATGATATATTATTAGATAGAAAACTAAAATGATTTGTTAGGAACAAAAATAAATGACTAAATCTAACATTATGGAAAGCATGACAAATCACCAAATTCACTCCTCAAATAATAGTATAGATAAATAAATAGATAATTATTATTTTTGTTCAATTAAAATAAACATAGTTTCTACTTATAGAAAATAATAAAATATTTAATTTATAGTGGATTGTTGGTTTTAATAATTAAGAGGATATAACAACATCAAAAATATCTAGCAAGTAACATGTGTAGTCTGTGATTTTCACTTTCTTTAGTCAACATGTTAAATATTTTCAAGATCAAATCATTTAGATGATCAAATTTTATTTTTAATATGCTCATTGTAATAATTTAACTGTTGAATATTTTTTTTTTCAACACATCCTTTATATAGGGTTTATCTAAACTACTCTTTTTCAGAAGTCACTAGAGTCATAAAAATTCATTTCTATCCAAATTAAAAAAACAAAGATTTTTATCTGAATTTGATGTTTAGACAATTAATTAGTAAGATAATGTCTGACTTCTTGATAACAATAGAGTTATAATTAGAATATTTAATATTTGAATACTTGTTTGGATGATGGATGGATAACCAGTGCAAATTGGTATCTTACCAGATTAACCAAACGTATACATGGAGTAGACGTTAATTCTCTATAAATATGAAGAACTCTAAATCCTCATGCCATGAGCCAAAAATCAAAATATCACGAAGTCCTTATTGTAAAGAAGAAGAAAAAAATGAAACCATCGATTTTAATTTTAACCGTTTTCGCACTTCTCCTCCTGCAGTTACCAACTGCGATTCCTCACGACTACTCGGATGCTCTGCATAAGTCAATCCTATTTTTCGAAGGTCAACGCTCGGGTCGACTTCCGAGACAACAAAGGATGGGGTGGCGTGGTGACTCTGGACTCAAGGACGGCGAAAACCTCAAAACCGACCTCGTTGGTGGTTACTACGACGCCGGAGACAACATTAAGTTTCATTTTCCGATGGCGTTTACGGCCACAATGCTTGCTTGGAGTTCTATCGACTTCGGTTCTTACATGCCTGAGAAGGAACTTAGATACAACCGTGTAGCTCTCTCGTGGGCCACCAACTATCTCCTTAAGACTGTCTCACAACTCCCTCATCGCATTTTCGTCCAAGTAACAAAACCGCTAATTATAATGTGCCATTTTTTTATATATCACATAATTCGCTACATGTGCTGACATAACAGTTATTATACTATAACATATTTTAAATATTTATATTCACCAATACACACACCAACATCGTTATCAAGAGTTTGATTTTTTGTTGTTGTGCGTAGGTAGGGGAAGCACAGCCGGACCATGATTGTTGGGAAAGACCGGAAGATATGGATACGCCACGAACGGCATTCGCTATAGAAGCACCAGGGCCAGCCTCCGATCTAGCGGGTGAAATCGCTGCAGCTCTGGCGGCTGCTTCTATCGCGTTCAAACAATCGAAGCCTACATATTCCAGATTATTGCTCAACAAAGCCATACAAACGTTTCAGTACGCAGATATGCATCGAGGTTCTTATGCCGATAACCCCAACGGGCACAATGCCGCTTGCCCTTTCTACTGCAGTAGTAATGGATATAAGGTATACATATACCTTCATTCTAAATTTAATATATATATGTCTATTTTTCATATTTCATATAAAATGGTATTGTTTTTCATATAGGATGAGTTGCTTTGGGCAGCTGCGTGGTTGAGGAGAGCGACTGGTAGTGATTATTACCTAGACTACTTGGTGAACAATCGTGAAACTTTCGGTGTTGATTACAATTACATGGACTTTGGCTGGGACAGCAAATTTGTGGGAGCTGATGTTCTCCTTGCCAAGGTCTGATCCAATACTTTCTCTCTCTCTACGTAAATTATGATCCAAGGTCAAAATCATATTAAAGACCTAAGTAACCATTGATATTTAAACGTTATAATATGGGTGAACATGCAGGAAATATTTGAGAAGAATGTGAGTGTGTTAACACCATATAAAGAGGCTGCGGAGAAAATGATGTGTGCATTATTTCCGGAAACCACCGGTCAACACATGAGTTACTCACCCGCCGGTCTTCTTTCCAAAGACGTTGGCAGCCAGCTCCAGAGCACGGCCGCACTCTCTTTCCTCATCCTCACCTACGCCGACTACCTCTCTAAATCCTCTCAACAACTCACTTGCGGTAACCTCAAGTTTCAACCCGATTCTCTTCGACGCATTGTTAAACGACAGGTGACTCAAACAATATATATCATCATCCCTTTGTATTAATTGTGTATATAGATAGGTCCACTAAAAGGATATTATTATTTTTATTTTGCGGTAGGTGGACTACATTTTGGGAGATAATCCAATGCATATGTCATACATGGTTGGGTACGGTGATCAGTACCCGCGACAGATACACCACCGAGCCTCCTCTATACCGTCTATTAAGGTTCAAAGGAATGCGCCCGGGTGCACACAAGGATGGGATATTTTCCATTCAGACAGTCCAAACCCAAACATTCTTGTTGGTGCGGTGGTTGGCGGTCCTGACGTACATGATTCATTCATTGGAAAGCGGACAAATGCTAGCCACACAGAGCCCACGACCTACATCAATGCCCCCTTAGTTGGTGTCTTTGCCTATTTTAGTAGCAATCCCAACTTCCATTGACTACTTCAGCTTTCTTCTTCAACGTATACAATAATATTGTAACATTAAAACCCTTTTATAAATCTTGAAATACGAATAAACTTGTTAATCTCTTGAACGTACTCAACCTCAGCCTTACGAAAACGCATAAGAACTCATGTCATGAACGAATGTTTATACTTAATTACTTATGGGTACTTGTTCGATTATTTCCCCTATAAGCAAAAAAAAAAAAAGAAGAGAAAAAAGAAGCGAACATGTAGACGATGGGCATGGGCATGGCACGATTCCATGTGGTATTTTTTCTTGAATTGTGAGTGATACAAGATTACGTTCCACGTGGCAGAGTGTAATTGGAAAGGTCACAGGAACCTCAAATAACTGATCTGATGAGAAGTATAAATCCAAAAGAGAGAGAGAGAGAGAGAGGGAGAGGTTGCTCCTCCTCCTCAGAGATAAAGTGGTGGTGGTGTGTGTCATCATAAGCCACTCTGTGTCTCTCAAACAAACCAAAGGCAGAGAGAACAGAAAGAGAAAACATTGAAACAAAAGATGGCATCAAACTCACTCCTCAAGACATCTCCTGTGTTGGACAAATCTGAGTGGGTCAAGGGACAAAGCGTTCTCTTCCGTCAGCCATCTTCAGCCGCCGTCGTCCTACGTAACCGCGCAACCTCCCTTACCGTCCGTGCCGCTTCTTCCTACGCCGATGAGCTTGTTAAGACAGCGGTTAGTACTCCTACCTACACATATCCTCTCTTTTTTTTGTCACCTGTCTTATCTGCATGATACATAAAATGTTATATTGTTATCCTTTGGACAATTTGATTGGAATGCCTAACAAAATTATTTTTATGTTCTGTTTTCACTTCTTTTTAATATGTTTTTAGTATTTACTTTTCTTTCTTTATAGAACCATTTTTATCAGTTGGATTTGATTTAGTTTATAGGAAAAAGTTCATATTCATAGACAAAAGTTAGTATAAAATAACTCGAATTACGAAAAAAAAATACAATTTGAAAATAAATTATGTTTTGGTGTTGGGAGCAGAAAACAATTGCGTCACCGGGACGTGGAATCTTAGCGATGGACGAGTCGAACGCGACTTGCGGGAAGCGTTTGGACTCGATAGGGCTAGAGAACACTGAAGCAAACCGTCAAGCATACAGGACATTGCTGGTCTCTGCACCAGGACTTGGGCAGTACATCTCCGGTGCAATCCTGTTCGAGGAGACTCTGTATCAGTCTACCACCGAAGGAAAGAAAATGGTCGACGTCCTCGTAGAGCAGAACATCGTCCCCGGTATCAAAGTTGACAAGGTAATCTACTTTAATTAAAATGCATGCATGCTTATTATTATTGGTGTTTGATGATTAGAGGAACCTAAGCGAGTTGTATCTATTTATGAAAGTAGGGTTTGGTGCCACTTGTTGGCTCTAATAACGAGTCATGGTGCCAAGGACTCGATGGTCTATCCTCTCGTACCGCTGCTTACTATCAACAGGGTGCTCGTTTCGCCAAATGGTATTTATTGAGCAGTACCACCTTCGTTCCTACCCAAAATGTTTCGAATTTATAGTGACTTTTTTTTTTTGTACTCTTGATGGGTTTGATTTAGGCGTACTGTCGTGAGCATTCCCAACGGTCCGTCTGCTCTCGCTGCGAAAGAAGCTGCTTGGGGCCTTGCTCGATACGCTGCCATTTCACAAGTAAAACACATTGCTTCTCCTTCAAGAAACAGGTCAATTCGGATTCTTTTATGATGATATTTCACACATGAGGATTGTGTTTTTTTTTTTTTAATTTCCAGGACAGTGGATTGGTGCCAATAGTGGAGCCAGAGATATTGTTGGACGGAGAACACGACATTGAGAGGACTTACCAAGTAGCAGAGAAGGTTTGGGCTGAGGTGTTCTTATACCTTGCTCAGAACAATGTCATGTTTGAAGGTATCCTACTGAAGCCGAGCATGGTGACTCCGGGAGCCGAGTCTAAAGACAGAGCTACTCCTGAACAAGTTGCCTCCTACACCCTTAAGCTCCTCCGCAACCGAATCCCACCAGCAGTCCCCGGAATCATGGCAAGCTCTCTCTCCACCTGACGTGATATAGTATCAAAATCTATTAAAAAAAAATAAAAATATTGCTTGATTTGATGGAAATAGTTATTTCTCTTATGTGGAGAACCCTAGATCTTGGTTGCTTGAGGTATAAGTAAAGTTTTTTTTTGGGGTTGCAGTTCTTGTCGGGAGGACAGTCTGAGTTGGAGGCAACGTTGAACCTGAACGCGATGAACCAGGCACCAAACCCATGGCACGTGTCCTTCTCATACGCACGTGCTCTGCAGAACACATGTCTAAAAACATGGGGAGGCAGAGCTGAGAACGTGAAGGCAGCTCAGACGACTCTATTGGCTAGAGCCAAGGCTAATTCGTTGGCTCAGCTTGGGAAATACACCGGAGAAGGTGAGTCCGATGAGGCTAAGGAGGGTATGTTCGTCAAAGGCTACACCTATTGAAGAGATCATGAATATGAATTGGAGACGAATCAAGCAAATACTTTGATTGGCATTTGTTTGTGCTTATCATCATGTCAAAAAACATTTTATTTTCTCTGCAAAATAGCTACTCCTTTGTAATAAGTTTTTTTTTTTTTCTTAACATAGATATTACGGTACTGAAGTTATTGTGACGCGAAGAAGATGGGCACGTGATATTGGGCTACATACCCAATACTCTCGTTCGTAAGCCCAATATACATCCATTGAGGGCTAGGGTCATTGAATATAAACCCAACATAGATACGCCGACGTGGCATTGATACCACTGAAACGGTCAATAACCGGAGCTGTCACCCCCAAACTCTCGGACCAAAATGGGAGAGAGAGAGGGAGAGAGAACCGGCGAATATGTGGGGACCAAATCAATGCCGATCGATCCAGAGAGGGAAATGGAAATTGAAGAAGAAGAAGAAGAAGGACCAAAAATAAGAGTGGCTGCTGACTAGAGTGGTTTGATGAGGTGCGTGGGTTCACTGAATATATATGAATTTAGTTTTTTTTTTTTTTTTCTTTGTAGAAGAAGAATCAACTCTCCTTCACATTGTTGTTTCTGGAAGAAGAAAAAGACAACTCTAATTATAAAAACTCTCTTTGCTAATAGGACCAAACAAACAAGAGAGATGCATTTTGCTAATGATTCTCAAGCTTTCCCCCCTGCGTTTTTTTTTTTTTGGGTTTGTTTGTGTGTTAAACCAAACTCGAATCTCCTATCTTAGATACCTTCAACGTGCATCTGTGACCGACAATGTCGTCTCTCTACTGATGAAGAAGACTTTTCAATACTATACTATATTATCTTGCGTGTCCTAGTAGAATATTATTATCTAAGTCACCTTTCAAATGTCTAGACTATGATAGCCTTCTTTTTTTAAGTTTCTCTACACTTATATATATATATATATGCATCTAGGAGAGAGAAAGAGATTTAACAATGTTTTTAGATTGGCAAAACCGGTTACCTTGGAGGTCAAGCGTAGTGGGTGACCATTACAGATGATAATGATAATAATAATAATAATATAGGAGAAGGGAGTCGGCAGTTATCTCTTTTCCCTTCTTCTTTCTTTCAGTTGAGGTTGGCCACCTTCTGTGTTCTTCTAACTAAACTGCCTTCTTTTTTTTGTATCCTTTATAACATCAACCACTCTTCTCTCTTTTTTTTTTTTTTTTTAAAGTTCGTGTGTTTGGTTCACTGAATGCTCTCTCTCTATATAGGCATGTTCATGTTTTACTCTCTTCTGTTTTTGGTTTGGTTGAGCTCAGATTTCCCCATTTATTTATGCTTGTGTTAGTTAAAAAACTATCCTGCCTCTGATCCTCTTTGAGCAGTCCTGAATATATACATACATATTCTGCAGAGACTCCAATCTTAGATGTCTAACTAAAGTTTTATTATTTTTCTCAGGAAAACGAGGTTACACTGATATCAAACCAATGAGGACTTGTTGAAGCAAAATCATCCTAAGAAAGATGGAAAAGACAGATGCACGAGAAGAGAAGATAGTGGTTCTGGTGAGATTGAGGCCCCCTAACGAGAAAGAGATCGCCGCTAACGAACCTACGGAGGATTGGGAATGCCTCAATGATACCACCCTTCTCTACCGAAGAAACACCTTGCGCCACTCCTCCAACTTTCCTTGTGCTTATTCCTTTGGTAATTATTTATATATAATATTATATTACATCTCCTTACCTGATTTTCCAACGTAATACGTAGCCCTCCTGATTCTGAAAATCATCCCACATTTCACCTTAAGAACGAGATGAACTTAATTCTACTTCTACCTAAATTTCTTAGTCGATGATTGAGATGACATTTACTAGCAGGCACCACAGCCCATTTTACATGAACTCAACTCTACATGGCCTTGATATTCTAAGACAACTACCTTATATCTCTCACCCTTTCCTTTTTTTTTTTTTTTTGGGTGACAGATAGAGTATACGGAGGTGAATGTCCCACCAGACAAGTTTACGAGGATGGAACCAAGGATATCGCTCTCTCTGTTGTCCAAGGAATCAATTGTACGTCGTCTCTTCCTTGGCTGCCTCTCCCATTATTTCGTTGGGTGATGAATAAGATATGCTCAAGTTCTTCAAATCTACTGCAGGTAGTATTTTTGCGTACGGCCAGACGAGTAGCGGAAAGACGTACACCATGTCTGGTATTACTGAGTTTGCTGTTGCTGACATTTTTGACTATATTTTTCAGGTTCACCCTTCTCCCAATACCCTTTTTTTCTTTTGTTACCACATAAGTTCAATTGCACCAATACTAATTGAATCTGGATGCTGTCTGTAGCATGAAGAAAGGGCATTTTCCGTGAAATTTTCAGCTATAGAGATCTACAATGAGGCCATTCGAGATTTGCTTAGCTCGGATGGTACATCCCTTAGGCTACGAGACGATCCTGTGGTAAAATTTTTCTTCACTGAGCGCTTTTTTAGTTTGTAAAATAATGTCTGAGTCTTCTTCTTGGTTCTTACCAGAAAGGTACAGTGGTTGAAAAAGCTACAGAGGAAACTCTGCGAGACTGGAACCATCTCAAGGACCTTCTTTCTGTTTGTGAAGGTAAAACCCCAAAAGTCTAAAATCACTTTGCATTACTCTGAAGTAGCCATGAGAACAAAGTTGTCTGAAAATCAGATTGTTATTCAGATAGTGTTATCTCAAAAGTAAATAATTTTTGCAGCACAACGTAAGATTGGTGAAACCGCATTGAATGAGAGAAGTTCCAGATCTCATCAGATTATTAGACTGGTTAAACTCCTACCTATCTATCTATCACTCTGTATTTAAGATTATCCTTTACTTAGCTTTGGCGTTAATTTTCTAGACGGTTGAAAGCTCTGCTCGTGAGTTCTTAGACAAAGAAAACTCCACCACCCTCATGGCGAGTGTGGTATGCTTTGCTCTCATCAACAACCTTTCTTTATGTTGGATCCTGAAGTTTTATGTTCTTTCTAACAACCGTGTTCATCTTCCTCAACGTGCAGAATTTCATAGATCTGGCGGGAAGCGAGCGTGCATCACAGGCGATGTCAGCTGGTGCAAGACTCAAGGAAGGCTGCCATATCAACCGAAGTTTGCTTACTCTTGGAACTGTGATCCGTAAACTTAGGTGTGTAATACATTACTCTCTTACGCATGCTTAGTAGATTAACTAAAGTTGAATTGTCTAACCACTGACTGGGTGGATCTAGTAAGGGAAGGCAAGGGCATATCAACTTTAGAGACTCCAAGCTCACGCGAATTCTACAGCCATGCTTGGGTGGTAATGCAAGAACCGCCATCATCTGCACTCTGAGCCCGGCGAGGAGTCACGTAGAGCTAACGAGGAACACTCTCTTGTTTGCTTGCTGTGCAAAGGAAGTTACCACAAAGGCTCGGATCAACGTCGTTATGTCAGACAAGGCCCTGCTGAAGCAACTACAGCGTGAGCTTGCGAGACTCGAAACCGAGCTGAGAACCCCTGCCACACCTGCCTCAAAATGTGATTGTGCCATGACTGTGAGGAAGAAAAATCTTCAGATACAAAAGGTTTGTGTTTTTGTGAACACGCAGAAATGGCTTCTCCTTTTGATATGCTAACGAAGGTGTAATATTCATGCAGATGGAAAAGGAGATGGCCGAGTTGAGAAAAGAGAGAGATCTTGCTCAATCCCGACTTGAAGATATCATGAGAATGGTTGAACACGATGAGGCCTCCAAGGTATTTTTCTGGTTTCTAATTCAGTTGTTCATCACGTTTTCTAAATTGTCATGGTGATTTCTGTGACATTTCTGCTAAATGGCTTGCTTCTGTTTGTACTCTGTTGAAGCCTGGAACTCCGCACCACATAGGCAAGTGGGAGGATGGTTCAGTGTCACAGACATCAGGCGTGATCGATTTAGAGAGGAGCTTCATATCAGATGGAATGTCAACAACAAGAGGTTATGTTGGGTCTCACTCTGACGATGATGAAGAGCTGCCTACGCGTTCCGAAGATCCATCAGAAGAATATTGCAGAGAAGTTCAATGCATTGAGATTGAGGAATCAGCTACAGTCAACCACAAAGACGACGAAAAAAGAGCACAACCTAAAAACATTTTAGGCTGTAGTGAGGATGATGATGCTAATGGTGAAACGAGTGTAGGCCAAAACTTGAGGTCGAGAAGCTGGAACCACAGAGAGAATGTGCCAGGCACGAGGACTCCAGCTGAAAACCTAGGGACAGAGTTCCTCGCAAGACCAGAAGAGAGTCACAAGGTTGCGTCTTCTGGTTTAGAGTTGGGTTCTAGTGTGTCAAGGAATGATTCGATGTCTTCTTGCGGGAGCGATTCCACTGCGACTCCGAGCATCAGAACGCCCTTGGGAGATGAGGGAGGTATTACTAGCATCCAGACTTTCGTTGCTGGTCTTAAGGAGGTGGCTAAGCGTCAAGGCCAGGTAAGCTCATATACTAGTCGGATCTTCTTCTTATTCTTCGTAGATATACAAACTTATTTTCAATTTGATGTTTTGATCAGGTTTCGATTGCTGATGATAATTCTGGTAAAATGGGGAGGGATATTAGTCTGGTTATTATGGAAATGGAATTTGAGAGACAGCGGCAAGAGATTCTGGAGCTATGGCAAACCTGTAACGTCTCTTTGGTGCATAGAACATACTTCTACTTGCTCTTCAAAGGAGATGATCAGGCTGATTCAATCTACATTGGAGTTGAGCTAAGGAGACTTTTGTTTATGAAAGATCGCTTCTCTCAGGGAAGCCAAGCCTTGGAAGGAGGAGAAACCTTGACTTTGGCTTCAAGGTTAGATACTTTTTTTTGGTGTTTTGTCTACAGCGTTTGCATTTGTGTTTGCAGTTTTGTTTAAGGGACTACTCTTTCTTTTTTTTTTTGGTAAAAGCCGGAAGGCGCTTCACAGGGAGAGAATGATGCTGAGCAAGCTTGTGGGGAAAAGGTTTTCAGGAGAAGAGAGGAGAAGAATCTATCGCAAGTTTGGGATTGCGGTTAACTCAAAACGCAGGCGTTTACAACTTGTGAACGAGCTTTGGAAGAATCCCAAGGAGATGAGTCAGGTTGTGGAAAGCGCAGATGTTGTAGGGAAGCTTGTGAGGTTCGCTGAGCAAGGCAGAGCCATGAAGGAGATGTTTGGTCTTGCCTTCACGCCTCCTTCCTTCCTGACAGCTCAGAGTTCGCGTAGCTGGAGAAAAAGCATGCCTACGCTTTTCTAACTATCTGTCCATTGAAATTAATAGTACATTCGTGTTTTCTCGTAGCAGTGTGTATAGAGAGGTATGCATCTCGTGTCTTTGTATGTCTTTATTTTTTATTTTTAATCAAAAATTGTTGTTTGGTATCTGTTGGCCAAAATTTCTGTTATGGACCGAAAAATTCATATATTACATAATATGAAAAATTTGTGTGTACACTACAAACTCTATAAATTAATATTCGATAAATTAATAATCTCTCTAAACTAATAAATTTCGTCAACTTGGACTGGTGTAAAATATGACACAAATCGATAAAATAATAAGATAATAAATTTTTAAAAAACCCTATGTAAATATATGATCTCAATATAAACATAAATTAATAATTAACATTTATAAATTTTATATTGATATAATTAATATATTTCATAGTTGGTCATTTTTTATTATAGTCAAATTTATATTTATTTTTCTTAATATTTAAAAACATTTTGATATTATTTTTGTTTTACAATTAAAATGCATTTATATTTACAGCATGCACCAAATAATCAAATAAAAACAACATAATTTGGTACCAATAAAATTTAATCAATGAATATACAATAAAATTTAATTATTTTTTATATTTATACATAAAAATATATTTTAAATAAATAAATTTAAAAAAAAAAAGAAATTTTCGGTAAATTAATATTTCTATAAATTAATCAAATTTCAAAGTTCTCTCGAACAAATAACATAAGAAGACAACACATACATTAAATTCCCAAAATATTATCAAATAACTAGTAGAGGTTGATAAACAAGATCAAATCTGAGTTTTTATTCCCACTGAACGTTGACATTTCCGCCGCCGAGATTACCAGTCTCCTCCGTCGAAGAGTTTTAGTTAATATATGATGATCTGATGAGATTTCTCATGACAGGATCCGACTACTCCTGGTCAACTCGTATTGGACCCCTAATATGGGCTTTAATATTTGGGCTCCCTTCGGCCCATGTAGATAGACGACGATACTATCCTCTCCTCTCTCCTTCGGCTCTTTTGTCCCCAACTCCCGTGATCGAGAGTTTGCTCGCTCGTTTCTCCTTCCATATCCGTAAGCTTTCT
>JABAYD010077134.1:0-14290 GCA_014822095.1 Diplotaxis tenuifolia | reverse complement strand
GAGTCAGCTTTGGGTGGAAAAGAGGAAGTGAAAAGGCTCAGAGGCGTGATCTCTAGCTAGTGGCATTGCATAGGGCATGAAATGACTTAGGCTTTGTATCAACCACAAAAAGTTATATCCCTTTTGTCTTAGGAAAAAATTACAATACCAAAATTTGTTTACTAGTATATTAAAAAATAAGTAAATTTTTGTTTGAGCTGGTTATGAGTACATAAACAATAACATTTGTTTCGATCTAACTTTTGTATGGTTTTCTCCGTTTATTTTTCAAATTCTTGGATCCGCGCAACCGCGCGAGTTTTGTTTTCATATTTGTATAAATAAATATTTGTTTTATATTTTCACAAACAAAATTATTTTATATTTTATAATAAATTCCAATATGGGTTCCAAGTTAGATTACTGTTTAGCAATTTTTATGTTTATTTAGATAGTATATAATTGTATATAAAAGAAGTTTGTATGTTAATTATATACATGTATTATATAATTACTAAGGTAACCCGTTTTGCTAACATATTTTCTATTTATGAAATTAAAATAGATTAATTTATCTATTTTATATAAAGATTAATTTTCCAATTTAATATACTTTAATAATATTTATTTTGATTTAATAATTTTAAAATATGATAGATTAAGATTATAAATATATAAAAGTTATATAATTTTTATTTTTTCATTTTCTAAAAGATAGCTGAATATATATTAATGTATAATTATATTTTATCACTATTTCGAAATTAGGAAATATTAACATAATTTTAAACAACTTAAGATATTGCTTAAATCTTTTTCAAAAGATTCTTTGTAATTTTATATGTATCTATATTTAAAGTAAAAAGATATCAAAAGATATTATGATTAAAATAGTTACAAAAATCTTATTATTAATTTTAATAAAATATATTTAATAAATTTTTTAATGGTCCAAATAAGAAAAATCACACATGAATCTAAAATAGATATTTTGTTGTTTAATGTATAAATATGGACATGCATATTGGAAGAAAGGTGCCTTTAAGCAGGCCTAGCGGGACAAGTAAATTTCGAGGCATATAGTGAAGTGAGTGGGGAGAGTTATCATTCCGATGTTGTAAAAAGAAACATAACTTTCTCTCTCTTTCTGCATTGCATGTCCCCTTTATCTACAACCACCTCTTCCTCTTCACGTCTTAACGAATATTCTCCTTTACAAATTTAATACATAGAGATACACTGATTCATGTGCATCTATATAGAATATTATCATCATCTCTCTCGTTCAATGGTCAAATCAAAATTTCTGCATCAACTTCTCTTTCTCTTGATTCCAAGTAGTTTCATGGTTTTGAGTTGCGGCCCACGCGGGACTCTCGTTTTTCTTTTTCATGTATACATAAACTCCACTAAACCAAGTATTCAATTTCTGACATAAACTAAAGCTAATTGCACCATTTTCTATTTCTAGCTAGGCCTTTTATGTTGTTATTATATATGCTGAGCCTGACATAATTTTTTTTATTTTCTAGTTATATGTATATAGGTTTATGAATAGTGACTATAGCCAAAATAAGCTAAAAATCAATGTTAAAAAAAGCTAAAAATCAAATCAAATAAAAGCAAGATAAGTACAAAAATTACAAATTTGAAATACTATATAAACAATGTGCTAAGTCATAGAAATGGATTGAATAATTACAAAAAACACGGTATAATAAAGAAAATAAAACTCAAAGCATGCTACATATGTTTGTGTTGAAACGATGAGACTTGTAAGCCGAGAGAATATTTGGAAGACATAAAAAGACAAAAAACGAACTAAAACACAAAACCATAAGCTAAAATTACAATTCGTGGATTGCTGTTTCGCATTGAGCCTATCACCGAGACTGTCCATCCAGGATTGCAATCATGATCATCTGCCACATCCCTCCTATTTTTTAATGTCCTACATTCTCTCGCTTTCAGGGTACACTTTCTCCTCTTAAAAATTGTTATAAACGTTTTGGGCTGAAACTTGTTAAGTCAACCTTGGGTTAAGTTGATTTCTTGCTCCCAATAAGACCACCACAATTACAGCCTCATATTGTATGTCATCATTCAAGTTCCTCGACCATTATATATGGAGTACTCATGGTTTAGCTTGCAGTTTGGTACAAGTATGCTCCTTTCCTTAGAAGGTGATTACGCACACGTAAAATATAATTGAGGTTTATACTTTATTCAATAAACTGGTCCACCTTGATTGATGCCATCATGTCAAGAAAGGTGTCCTTGGTTGGATACAACAACAAAAAAAAAAACAATTAGACGCAAAGTAAACATGTACGTGTCAACTATATTAAATTTTTTAATATTACAACGAAAAGGCTATCAAACATATAATAAAAACCCAAAGTTGAACGGCCCATGAAACATCATAAAAACGGCACCCAGTCCAGATCCTTAAAACTCAAACGCTACGTTGTCCAATCATAGACCCAAAGCATATCCGCATCTGCACGTGCGAGGATTCCCATCGCGTTATATAGATTCCAGAAGAGTTACACATTACACAAAACAAGTTCGTCTTCATTTCCGCAAAAACCGTTGAAAGAGATCCGGTTCAGGTTCGTTTCCTCCTCTCCAATTAATTCAATTCTCCTTGCCGCTCATTTTTTTTTTCAGGTTTTACGGTTTAATTATCTGAATTATGTGATTCTATTTCGGGTATTTTATAAATGTTTAATTTTTCAAACCCATAGATCTGAGAATTGCGTGATGAATTTTGCTTAATCTGACCTGCTTTCTCTAAAATTTGTTAGGTTATCTTTTGTTTGATCGTATCTTCATCATGAAGTTTCTGGAGTACACCAACCTTGACAGGTTAAAAATTGATTTTTTTTTTTTTGTGAATTATGAGAGTTTTAGTTTCTTCTACTAAAGGGGTTTTGATTACAGATTGAATGTGTTTATGGGTCATCTAAATCTCGGAGAAAGAACTATCAAAGGTTGCCTTGAAGCTTATTCTTGTAAGGACATGTTCTTGTTTCTTCTGTGTCAGAAGAGAAATCTTCTGGGCTACAAAAATTAATATTATATAACTTTTTATTTATTTATTTTGACAGGTAAACATGCTGGAACTGATAAAAGATTGTCTCTTAGTTTGGAGAATGAGGTATTACGACTTGCATCTAATTATTACAATCAAGCATGTGCTTTGGTCTTAATTATTGAATGTGTACGGCTGCCGCTTGTTGATCTTATTTTTTTAATTGTTTTTTGAAATCAGATGCTCGATTATCTGGGGAAATCTTCTGACACTGACTCATCATCTTCACCTGTTGATCTCTTGTTAAGCAGATCAAGGTAAGGAATCTATGTTACTGAGCTTTTTTCACCTTTCTTTTTTATTTAAAAAATGTATATCTTCTTTACATATTATATTGTATTGCTTATTCCACAGTCGAAAGGCTTTGATCTACTTGGTTCTTACACTCTACCAGATGTATCCGGACTATGATTTCAGGTAATTTATAACGTGTTTGTAATTTTTTTAAGGTAGGGGGGATTATATGGGTAATGTTCATTGTCAGCTTCGTGAAGCGACATGGCAACCCGCTATATATAATCCCCCTTTTAAAAATCTGTGTGGGAGTGTTGTCAGAAGGTTTGACCAACAGGTTCATTGAACTGTTGCTAGTTGAGAGTTCAATTCTCTCCATTTCCCCAAAAAATGCTAAACTAAACCGGTTGTGTGAAAGTTCGGTCAAGTGTCTGATTGAACATGAAAGAGTCCATCTATGTGTATAACTCTATCACTACTGCATTGTTGTCTTTTCTATTTTGTTTTCAGCGCTGTGAAAGCACATCAGTTTTTCTCTGAGGAGAGCTGGGACACGTTTACTCAGATTTTTAACAATTACATGTTTGAAGCTTCTAAGGTATTATAAGTCTCTGTTAGATGGAGATTTTTAGCAAGTGTATTATATGTGTTATCTAATCTGTTTTTATAGGAATGGACTGAGAGGAATGAGGATGGTTCCCTACTTGAAGCAATCTACGAGGCTCTTGATGAGGTAAGTTCACAAACATTAGAAGCTAAGCAAGAACAATGGGAGAAACCTAAATTATATAAACGTTATACAGGTTGTAAAACTAGCTGAATGTGAGATATATGTGTACAACCCTAATCCCAATGCCGATCCTTTCCTCGAAGAAGGAGCAATGTGAGTTACAACAACTATCCTGATTGTTAACTAAAAGGCTGTTTCCTTAACCTTTTTCTTGGGTCAAATCCAGATGGTCTTTCTGCTTCTTATTCTACAACCGGAAACTGAAGCGTGTTGCAGGGTTTCGCTTCTGCTGCATAAGGTCAGATTGATTACCAAGTTGTCTTGTCTCTGTTACTGTCTTCTTCTTTAAAAGACTTACCATCTCTGAAAATGTTTGTTGCAGTAACCTGGCGAGTGATGCTTTTCTAGCTGACTCTCCTCCATATGGAGAGGATGACGAGATCTTTGACGACATGGATATGTGATCTCTCTATCTTCAAGTTGAGCTGCACAGTCTGTAGAAAATCTGTATATCATCAATGTTAGATGTTATGCTCTCTAGTTTCTAGGCTTGTGAATCCAAGTCCAGGGTTAAGCTCTTCGCTTTCCTTTTATCTGTGTAGTTAACATAAGTATACTCTGTACCCCTGTCATGTCCAATAAGCTTATCAGACTTTGTTGTAATATAATCTCCCTAAAATAATGAGACAATAAATGTTGAGATTTGTTTTTATCCTCTCTGTCTCCTTCCATTCACCAGTAGTCACCACAAGAGCAAACTCCATCATGAAAATGATGGAACCGGTTCATATCTCTGATAACAAGATCTCGCTGAACTATACTTGATATTACTTTCATAGCACTGTGGCAATCCGAACATATCCTTAGATTCTTGATGATCAATATCCGGTTTCTTGATAACGGCATTCGAACAAGCCCAAACGCTAGAGCCAACCTCTCGCTGTGAAACCACAATCTCTTATCCTTTTCTTCATCTTCCATATCGTGCAGGACGGCCTTACGATCAGGAACATAACCAGCTCGTTTCGCTTTCATGTTAAGCCATTCCAGCATCCCATTTATGAGCTTCATATCCGGATGATGCGATAACCTTCCCACACTGAAGTAATGCACATCTCCTTGATGTTCTATCCAACTTAAACCAGGTTCCTTCTTCACACCATTTTCCTTCATGCTTCTTCTAACGGACGCAACGTTTGCCCATTCCTTTGCACCTGCGTACATGTTTGATAATAGAACATACGTCGCCTCGTCCTTTGGATTGATCTTTAGTATTTCCTCTGCTGATCTCCTTGCAAACTCGACATTGTTCTGACCAATAGAGGCACTGAGCAATGCCCGCCAGATCATAACGCTAGGCTCATATGGAATCCCTTCGATCAGCTTCATTGCCCTCTCGAGCTGTCCTGATCTTCCTAAAAGCCTGACCATGCACGTGTAATGTTCCAAACATGGTTCAATACCATGATCACGAATCATCGAGTCAAAACATTCTAGACCTTCATCTATTAACCCTGCATTGCTGCATCCGGAAAGAACACCAAGAAATGTTAACGCGTTTGGCTTGCAAACACTATCTTTCATAACGTCGAAGATTCTCAATGACTCTTTACTCAGTCCATGTGTGGAATACCCTGAGATCAACGCGTTCCAAGAAGGTACGTCTTTGGTTTCTATCTCGTCGAACACAGATTGTGCGTCTTTGATATCACCACATTTTGCATACATATCTATCAACGAGTTGCTCACTGCAACTTTCTCTGCATTGCTAGTTTTTATCGCGAGCCCATGAACTTGAGCACCTAGCTCCATGCTTGCTAAAGAAGCACAAACTCCAATAGCACTTGAGCAAGTTACTTCAGTCACCGACACCTGATTTCTAAGAGCTTCACGGAACATGCTTAAAGCTTCTTCTGCCTCATCTAGACTCGCATACCCAACAATAATTGTGTTCCAGCTCACCTCATTCCTATTTGACAACTCAGCAAATAACTCCACAGCGGTATCCATTTTCTCACACTTGGCGTATACATCGATAAGAGCATTTGAGACATAGACATCCAAATCAAAGCCACCTTTCACCACAAGTCCATGAAGTTGCTTTCCTAAGCCATAACACTTTCTTAAGGCACACGCATTCAAGATACTAGTAAAAGTAAACTCGTTAGGGACAACGAAAGCTTCCCTCATTCGGATAAATAGTTCAACCGCCTCGTTACAAAACCCGTTCTGACCAAAACGAGCAATCATAAGACTCCAAGGTACCACATCACTCTTCGCCACCTCACTGAATACTTTGAGAGCATCAGCCATGTCTCCAAGTTGTGTATACAACTGAAGCAAACCAATACCTACACGAGGATCCAACTCATAACACGTTTTCAAGATCCTCCCATGAACACTCTTTGCATAATCAAACTCCCCTAGCCCAATGCTCGCCTTTAAAGCAGAAGCAAAGGTGTAGTTGTTAGGCATGAAACCCTCCATCCCCATACGAGATAGCATCTCAAGAGATTCCTCTAAAAACCCATTCTCAACATAGCAAGATACAATCCCAGCCCAAGCAACAACGTCCTTGCTCAAAATCCCTTCAAAGACACTTCTTGCACTATCAACAATCCCACAGACGGCGTAAGCATTGATAAGAGCAGCTCCTACATAAGCATTGGAGTTAAAACCGAGCTTAACTATAGGAGAATGCAACCACCAACCAATCTCAGGTTTCTCTACAGTTACAAACCACTTCAAGAAGGAAGTGAACACGTGTGGATTAAGCTCATGACCCTCTCGATGCAGCCTGGTGTAAAGACCAACGGGATCTTCACACGCGTGGCCTTGAATGAGAGTGACGTACGAGACGTTGTTTCTCTCAGGCATTTCGTCGAACAGTTTCAACGCATCTTTAGCGAAACCTGTTTTGACGTAGGCGTCGAGGAGGATGTTTGAAGCGTAAAGGTCCAAGGAGATGCCTCGTTTGAGGATGTCGCAGTGGATAGCTTTCGTTGAAATTGTGTCGTTTTGATTAATGCAGCGACGGAGTAATGTGCCGTAAGTGTGAGAGTCTAAGCTTGGGACAATCGGTTCCGACCATTCCAATGCAGCGGTTCGAACAGAAAAGCTGCGTTGTCTAAAGCGTTTACATTGAATAATCCTGCGAATCTCCGACAAAGTAGTTGTTCTGAGAAACCCGATCATGTGGATTTCGAGCTTCGAAATTGCAACCGCCGTTTGACGAGAAAATCAGAAAGAAAATGATCTTCCCGATCCCTCCATTGAACCGGTTTAGTGAATCGAACCGGTTGAACCGCAGGTTTTAAAAAAAGCATACTCGTTAGAGACATAATAATAGATGAGCTCTGATGTAAACACGTTTTTGTAAAGAGGACAAGCTATAGCCCATGATTTTATGGGCTGGCCCAAATGATATATGAGCCGAGCTATCTGAATTCGATAACCAGATTCAAAACTAGGGTTTCTGCTAGTCTCTCTGGTTATAAAAGAAAGTCTTAGCTGTCTTCTCTGACAAACACAATCTCTACTTAATATTTCCACATAGAATGACTGTGTTTTTATTTGCTTAATTTCTTACTTTTTAGAATTCAGTTTATGAAATCTATTGAAGTAATAGGAGCAGATGATGATTTTATTTGCACTACAACGGTGCTTCCGATTAACCATGCGGATTATATAAATCGAGCTTTTTAAAACTGATGCTCCGTTTCTTCAATATGTGATTTTAAAAGATTTGATCTCTCGGTTTTAATAGTTTGGATTGTTTAAAAGTGATTGTTTTTGATAACATTTTCTGAGTTTTGTACTAAGAATCCTGTTGTGTTTAAAAAAAAAGTACTAAGAATCCTGCTCTGTTTTAAAAAAACTTTATGTCTGAAACTGAAGTGTATTCAATGGTACCTCTTTGCTTAGAGCATCTCCAATCTTACTGTGTTAATTACTGTAAATTGGACTGTAAAGTACAGTCATAAACATAGCAAATATGCATTACTCTAGTATAAAGTAATGTTCTTTTGGTTTGTTTCTGACTACATTTTCCATTCCATTTTGAAGTAAATTTTGTAGTTGGATTTGAAATGTTCTTAATAAATATGAAAATGTTTACCAACCGTAGATATATGATTTATTCAGATTCTGATTGGTTACTCAATAATCTTTGAATTGTTGTTTTATATGGACTGTATTCACGTAAATTGTGAACTGGTTTTGTTGTTTAGGGAAAAAAGTTGTTGATAATTGATCTTCTAATTCCTATAAAAATATAGTTGTTCTGAATGATCATCGAAACTTTAAATAAGGTTACCGTCTTTTTCTGCACAGAGACATAATCAAATATATCGAAATCTTTAACCAAAAAAAAAAAACTAAAATGCTTTCGACTTAAATCTCTAATAGCCGAAATCTATTATACCTCGAAAAAATTCTTACGTTCAGCTGAACGAATCCATAGAAGTGAAGTTGTAAAGATCAATCACTCAATTCGAATTATTAGATGCATTACAGATCAGCGTAAGAGGAAGCCTACAGTGTTACTGTAATCGAATTATATACAAACCATAACAACAATCGACAGATGCATATTAGACCAATCAGTTTGACATGTATCGTAGGGAAATATATTGTAAATTGTTTTTTTCCCTAAGATTGTCAACAATGATTCGTTTTCGTAAATCAAACTTACAACTATGCTATTTTTCTATTGTTTAAAATATGGTTAGGTGTATAAATAATTATATTTTTATATTGGAAATATGTAAAATTAATTGTTTTCTTAATATGTTTGTACCGCTGTTAAATGACACCTATAAAAGAATATGTCTTGTTTCAGTTGTAACAATGTGAACATTAAATGATGGTGTGACGTATACGAATTGCTAGCTATTGTTTCTTTCTATTGTTTCTTTAATGCGGACACGCCATGCTTGTTAATGCTAGCGATGGATAGATACTATTCAATGGAAGTGGTATTAGTTAAAAAGAGAAGAAGGCACGCAAAGTACGCTCACTTTATTCTTCTTTTATTTTTCTACCCAAATTACAGTTCCACCAAACTCGTGCTTAGACTACGACATTTAACATAAAATAAGTCACGTTAGTCGGCAAGACTTGAACATATTACTAAAATGAACCAACACTCACGCGTTTCTTGAACTAATTTCCATTATAATAAATATACCAAAACTAAACCAAACAAATATATATTCAAAATGAATACCTTTAAGTTAAAAGATGGATGATAGGCACATTTCTTTTTTTTTTTTTTTTGACATGATAGGCACATTTCTTTTTTAATACGTAAACGGAAGCTTCATTAGAAGCCAGGGAGACGTTTTCATTTTCAGTTCCAAATACTAAAACTTCAACAAAAGTAGTGGAAATATATAAGAAATATACTTGTAACATAGCGCATTGCGTGATGAACATAAGAAAAATAGCAAACATTGGCCATTATATAACATACTAATCTGCAAAAGATAGGGGATTCTAAAAGATTGGGGAGAAGCCAAACGCAAAACGAACATCGATGCCTTGGATGGTGACATGACCATTTGGTTTCGTGTCCCAATCAAAAAAGAGATAAGGGTTTTGTTTAGGCCGATGTCGGAAAGTAAGGTGATGTTGATATTACTCTGCAAGCAAAACACACAAACGAAAAAAATATATGAGAAAACGCGTTTTATGGTAATAGTAAGTTACAGAGAACACGTCAAAAATTTCTTTTAGCCATATGGTACCAAGTCAAACAAACAAAAAACAAATGTTTATTATTCTTTCGATTTTTTTCTCACCATTGATAATAAATGGAATCATTTTGTCTGAGATCACCTTGTCGGAAGTAAACAAAAAAAAAAGAGACTTAAAGTCAACACGTTTTTGTCGCTCCATAATAACCTAAGAGTTTTAAAATCTATGTACGTATAATTAAGTGTATAACTCTACAATATCTAAGTAGAACCAGAAGCATGTGCTTTGAGAACTACCAATGCATGTGCTTTGTTGAACTACCAGAAGCATGTCTAAAAGTTGTGTGATAAAAGAAAAGTGGCACGGCACCAAATTATTTTTCTTGGGTTTTAATGGGATATTAAAAATACATACGGAAAAGGTCTACGCAGAGGACGAAAACAAATATTTTTATAAAATCCTTGTAACAATTACCTCTCCTTGCGCTTCTCAAGAAACCTTTGCAGTGACTTCTTCCTTGCGATGGGAAGATCTGAACACACACACACACAAACACATGTTTAGTTCGGTTTCAAAAATAAAAACAGTTCACAAATCGTGAACCGGCCAAGGCATGTTTTATTTATGCTAATGGATCGTTACGTTCATTATTTATATCGGTTTTGTCTGACGTGGTTATGTTGCTAAGAACACTAATTTAAAACCTCTGCATGCAACTAATATCTAGGATACTCAAGAAGAATTAAAGCACTGGGTGACTCAGTGTTAATGTTTCTACTAACCTCCATCTAGATTCTGGCCAAAGAGCTTTGTTCTTAAGGTGGTCTGAGGAATTACCGAGAGATCTTTCTCCATAGATTTGTCTTTCTTTGGCGATGTTTCCATGGCCACCTTCATAATATCCTCAGCTTTGTTAGGAGACACTTGAAAAACGGAGACGGTCCCATTGTAGAATATGGTCATAGGAACAGTTCCAGAGACAGGTTCCATACCGGGCCTGAGGAGATATATTTTTTTAAAAAAAAATAAAATATTATTTTGTTTGCTTTTTGGAAGTGCTAAAATGGCATATTATTATTTCCTAAATAAAGAAAAAAAACCTAGCGAGTGGCGCGTGGACCGGATAAATGGGGATATGAGGATGGTCTTCCTTTGGAGTAGATGGAACTGAAAGAGATCTGGTCGATATGTCGGAATGGTTAGCACCAGAAGCTAACAAGGATTTGATAACCTCTGGGTCCATTTTCGAAATCGCACCTTGTATTTCTGCATGAAAAAATATCCCCAGATAAAGATCGTTTAGGACCACAAAAAAAAAGTTTACAAAAAGGAAAAGAAAAATACAACGACCGAACCTCGGAAACTACGACGGCGGTCAAGAAATTTCTTGAACTTAGGCTTTGGAGCGTTGTTGGTCTGCTTCTTCTCAAGACCGAAGAAGTCAAGCTCTGTGGTAACATTAGTCATGTTTGGTTCTGATTTCTCGCGAAAGCAGAGAGAGAGAGAGAGAGAGAGAGGAGAGAAGGCGATGGTGTTTTTTTAAGATGAAGAGGCGCGATAGGAAGAAGTAATGATAAAAAGGATATTTCATATGAGTTTAAAAAAAGAATTTAATAAAGTGTACCAGTCTGATATAACGCACGAGGTTCATGCCGTGTCTTTTTCTTCATGGCACAGATGGGCAACTCTAACTCATCTACTTTCTTTTTAGTTTCTTTTTGTTTTCTTTTTCTTTATTCGAATTTTCTTGGTTAGTCTCTTCCTAACTAATAATTTAATGATTAACACACATGTTAGTGATCAACCTGAATACTACTATTCGTAATAAACTATTTTGTGTCAATTGCCCGGAAATAACGGATGTCCAGTAGCTCATTTTAGTTACACTTATTCTAAAATATCTTCAACTCTTCTCTTCTGACATTGTACGTTTCGTAATTTCGAGATCTGTATCGTTTTTCAAGCATGTCTTTTGGATTTGAATTATTCTTGTTTTTTTTTTTAATTTCTTACGACTTTTCTATTTATTAAACATGATCACAACTACTCTTTAAAAAAAAGTTGCAGTGTTCTTTCCGTATTTAAAATGTATTGCATTTGCATGTACTATTTGGAATTTTCATTACAAAAAGACCAGCAAATAGTATAATATAGCTTCATTAGTATCATTACCATACAGAGGGAGTAGTATTTTCTCATAGTAGTATTTGCTTTGTGTGTTGGCCTTCGCTATACGTTCTTTGCCGAGAAATTATACATTTTCTTCGCTTTATGTGCTTTATATTTATTAACCAGGTTCGTAACTATTTTTAGCTTTTTCTATGAAGTGTCCATGCGGTAATTATAATGTCTTGATGTACTTTAAATGAAAGTGTCCATGGGCAAACTTGACTTGTCACGAGATTGTTTCTTTTTTTCTAAGTTTATCGTTATTATTCAAGATATCGATTAGTTGAGTCAGCTAATCAAAATACATTTTCAAAAAAGTTATCCATTTGTTTATTTGATGAATAATTTCGCTATTTAATTAATTTCGTGATGTTATTCTGCTTTAGTTTCGCTATTTAAAATAATTTGCGATGCTATATCATTTTGCTTTAAGAACACTACTGCTGTCTCAGTACTTCCCTTTTGATTTCGGCTTTGATTAAATGGAACATCTACTTACTATAACATTGTTCAATCAGCTAATCTCATCGTTTGTTAGAAAAAAAAGAAACAAACTCGTGACAAGTCAAGTTTGTTCTGGAGAGTTGTGCGAATAAGTATAAATGAATACAGTAAGAAAAAAAAGGAAAAAAAAACTATTTCAAACTGAAATTTCTACGTCATACTTATTCCAGCGTGAATTTTACTATAGTACCGTTTCCATCATGAACTCAATAAACTCTAAAATGACTACATAAACTTTCACAAATGTGCATATATATATACATTGACTATAATATTAGTTAGTCAACCTTTTATTCGGATGAATAGATAGCTAACAATGACATTTTCGTTAAAGCGACATCGTTTGTAAATATTATAAAATAAAAAAATTTGAGTCCTACAAACTTCGAATCTACGTCTTAGTGGATAAAATTCACTTCAAATTCACGTCTTGGCTGATAAATAAAACCATTTTATCCGTCAAAATGTAGACTTGAAGTTTGTACGACTCATTTTTTTTCTAATTTTATGATATTTATAGATGATATCGTTTTAATGAAAATGTCATATCAACTATCTATTCATCCGAATAAACGGTTGACTAAATAATATTATAGTCAATGTATATATATATACACATTTGTGAAAATTCGTATAAACATTTTAGAATTTTATTGAGTTCATGATGAAAATGACACTATACTAAAATTTATAACGGAATAAGCACTACGCATAAAAGTTCTGAAATAGGCCATTTTTCCAAGAAAAACGAAAGGGTAAGAGTCAGATGCATGTCTTTCACGTGTTAGATGTAGTTAATGTCAAGACATCAGTAGGCAAAGGTGCACTCTTCTCCATAAGTCTTTAGTGCTTTCGTCGCTTTCTCTCTTTTCCTCACATTCTGATTTGACTCAGCCTCTTCTCTCTCTCTCTCTCTGATTTGACTCAACCTCTCTCCCTCTCTTGATTCAGTTAATACGCCTTCTTGGATTTGGATTAGTTATTTCATTCATCTCATGTTTTCTCTTCACTGGCGGTTTGATGATGACTATATATTTTTCAACCTGACCAACTTGCCTCTATTATCTACCTTCCATTTACCAACTTGCCCTTCCTTTTTCACGAATATTTGTTTATCTCAGCTCATGAAATATACAAACTTTAAAAAATTAAATAAGGTTAATGGACAATCCAACTATCCATGTAATTTTATTTTTGGGTTTTAGTGGCAAGATCCACGCTTTTAAACGTGTTACATTTCTAACGTTGCTGATAAAACTGAAAGAACTAATTGGGCTTATAAATCGCCTGATTTTAGTTTCTAGGAAATTTAACCCTTGTATGCTTAAAACGCCCAAAGAGACAGGTGAAGTTTCAATTATTAGGCCTTTTAAGCCCAATGGTGGATTCCTACTTGAGAAGGCACATAAAAAGTAATGAAGTCAATATTCTAAACGGGTAATTGTCAGAGAGACTTTAATTTTCCTTAAAAATTCCATATTTAAATGATGATAAATTTTTAGTGGTGGTGGTGGTGAGCCTAGTGACGTTATCCAACTATGCCTTCTAAGGCGGCTGAGTGTTCAATAGCTTAGCCAACGGAAGTGATTTACAGTCTTTGCTCGCTGAAGAGAGGTACTTTGGTGGTGATCGTGGCCAAGTTTCTGAGGAGAGACCAAGACTCATGCCTTCTCAGCACGGCAACTAGTGAACTCATTCTTTGCTGTGTCGTATTGTCTTAAACCTTTTATTTTGAAAACAAAAAGTGTTCAACTAAAAAAAAACATTTTATTTTATTTCTTCTTCTAGTTGACCAAACTACCGATCTTTACTCTATTAAAAACTCTAAATAAACTCCTTTAAGCACATACACATATGCAATTATAATCAACCAATAGGAACAT
>JABAYD010077131.1:0-11834 GCA_014822095.1 Diplotaxis tenuifolia | reverse complement strand
TTTCACAATACCATGTCAAAGATACTTGGTCTGAAACAATTTATGGTATCATACTACCGGTTCAAGATCCAACGGATGTCAATATTCCCGCAGATGTACTTAAGGTCGACCTTTATCCACCAAAGACGAAAGACGAAGGAAAGGCCATGACAGAAAAGAAAACTTGGAGCCGACGATCATGCGGTAAAACTTTTGTTTGTTTATACCTTTCCTTACTTCTTTTTTGAAATTGATTGTACGCTTTTTCTCGCTAACTATTTTTTTTGTTTATAGGCGGGTGCGAGGAAAAAGAAGAAGCCGAATAAGTATTCCAGGTGTTTTAAGGAATGCCACAAGAAGACTACATGTAAGGAACCCGTGCCCTGATCAATATGACGAGGAAGACCGTTCACAAGACCTTGTCAAAATATGGAAGCCGGAGGAAGCCTTTTTCAAATTATAGAATGATTGTGTTTTGGGAATCGGGCAAACCCATTAGTTTTGGATATTGTCTTATTGGAACTACGTTAAACATGTTTTTGTTGATATCAGGGCGTTTTGTGGAAAATTCAATGATTTAAGTTTAGGGCCCCGAACTTTAGGGTGTAGCGTTTAGGGTTTAGGGTTTATGGTTTATGGTCTATGTCGATGGTATGTGGTTTAGGTTTAGGGTTTAGGGCTTTTAGGGTTTAGGGTTACGTATTTCTAAACCATAATTACTAATTTCAACCAGATCTATATCCCTAATTACTAATTTTTACAGACGAATACAAGATATGAAATGGGTTTTACAACCAAAGGTGTATAACCTTATAATCCTGTGGATATCTTTTTGTTTCACCCAATACGTTTGTGTGAGGTCATTTTTGGTGAGTTGGAGGTTATGTCAAGCCTATAGGATACAATTAACTCTCATGTAGGCATGTTAAAATGGGTAAAAATCTATGTGTCTACCTAAGCCCATGAATATTGGGTTGGGTTTTTGCCTATACAATAAATAATTGGGCTCAAAATGGGTTTTTACCCTCAAAAACACAGACAAATATACATTATATGGGTAACCCAATAAAGGGAATGGGTACCCACAAATCACAGACAAATATACGTTTTTGTCTCTCTCTCTCTCTCTCAATCTTTCTTCGTCGACGACTCTCAATCCCTAAAAATCAAAATCGCCGACGTCTCTCTCAGAGATTCTGATCTCTTCTTCGTCGTCTATCTCATCTTCTCTCTCTCCCTCTCTTTCTCTCTCTCTCTCGCTCTCTCTCTCTCTCTCTCTCTCTCTCTCTCTCTCTCTCTCTCGATCTCAGATTCTCATGTTCTGATTTTTTCTGTTTGTCATCAGATTTTGGAGTAAACCCATCATCAGATCTCGATCTCTGCCGCAAACCCATTAGCAGTTTTCTTTTCAAAATCTTCTCTAACTTTGTATCATTGATTGTTGATGTGATTACGATTCATTGTTTGTTTTTTCTTATTTTGTTTGTAGGACTTTCGCTGAGCACAAAGATCAAATAACTTTACTTTGACAAAGGTATCAATTATCAAAACATCTGAAGATGTGTTTATGATCATTCTTATGGTTTAATCATTCATTTTTGAGATGCTTTGGTTGATGAGATTAGTATCATAATGAATTGTTGGGAGTTTAGTAACAATCTGAGTTTACTGATTCTATAGAAAGAAATACAGAATCATATGTCTCATTATAATCTTTAGTCTTTCTCTATACCTTGTTGAATCTTGAGATTTATGATCTGTAAAACATATTTTTTGGAGTACATAACATCACCATATATCAATGATCTCTTAATACCATTTCGTTTTTGCTATACGTTCCTTTCTCTAGAGTTTCGTCTTCCTTGTTTATCGCATTTCTCCATTTATTTATAATTTTCTAAGTTTGCGGTTATATGACAGTATTGTATTTAATACTCGTTTCAATCTTCTTGTGGTCACTTAAACATCAATTTCTCTTTGTATATGTAGATGGATTCTCAGTCAGTGAGAGTAATGGCAGAACTAGAAAATGAGCACATGGATGAGGACATAGAGGAGAGTGAAGCTGAACTTCAAGGAGCTCACAGTGAAACTCCAGTGACTCAACCAACACAAACGGTATTTCAATCTAATAAACGCTTAAAAGCTGATGTTTGGAAGGAATATATAGCCATAGGTGTAGGGATAGATGGAAAGAACAGAGGTCGTTGCATCTACTGTAGTAAGGAGTTAGTAATAGAAGTTAGGAATGGAACATCATCTTTGAAACGACATTTAGAAATCTGTCCACTAAAGCCTGAAAGTGATGAGAGTGCTGAAAGGAAGTATGGTCAAAAGATAGATAGAGAAATGACTAGTGAGCTTATTATCTGGTTAGGGCAAGAGATCAATATCTGAACCCAAAGTGTGTGCCTATATGCCGTCAAACCGCTGCTGCAGATGTCTTAAGAAAGTATGAGATGGAGAAAGCAAAGCTCAAAAGACTTTTTGCTAATCTCAAAAGTCGAGTTTGTTTTACAACCGATCTTTGGACAGCTCGCACGGTGATGGGATACATTTGTTTGACTGCCCACTACATTGACGATGGTTGGACATTAAACAATAAGATCTTGGCGTTTTGTGAAATCAAACCTCCTCACACTGGTGATGAAATTGCTAAAAAGCTGTTGGGTTGCTTGAAGGAGTGGGGATTGGAGAAGAAAGTTTTCTCCTTCACAGTCGATAATGCTACTAGTAATACTAGTATGCAAGTAATACTAGTATGCAAAAGATTCTCACCTATCGGCTTCAGATGATAAGTGGAAATAGATTGCCATGTGCTGGGAAGTTCTTACACGTGAGGTGTTGTGCGCATATCTTAAACCTCATAGTGAAGGAAGGATTGGAACTAGCTAATAGTCTATTGGAGAATATCAGGGAGAGCGTGAGGTATGTGAAAGCTTCTCAGTCAAGGAAATATTCTTTCGCAGCGTGTGTTCAGAGTGTAGAGAGTACGGGTAGCTCAGGATTGTCTTTGGATGTATCTACTCGTTGGAACTCAACATATGATATGCTTGGAAGGGCTCTTAAATTTTGTGAGGCATTTGCTAGTTTCAAGTTGTGTGATAGAGGTTATAACACACTGTCTTCAGAGCAAGAATGGGAATATTTCTAAGGTGTGAAATATCCAACCGCGAATATATACTTCATACAAGTGTGGAATATAGAATTTTTCTTAAGGAAATTTGCGAGTTGTGATGATGAAGATTTGAGGTTGATGGCTAAGAGAATGCAAATCAAGTTTGCAAAGTACTGGGAGGATTATAGTATCATTTAGCGATGGGAGCTGTGTTGGATCCACGGTTCAAGACTCAGATACTCAAAAAAGCTTTTGATAAGCTAGATCCAACTACTTCTGAGAAAAAATTGAAGTTATAGTGAAGAACCTGAAGGAGCTGTACAAAGAATATACGAGCAAACCGTGGACAAGTTCATCTTCTAACTATTCAGCAACACCAACTCCAGATGATCTTCTTAATGAATCACCTCTTGAAGACGACTTGAACTATGTAAGATTCCTTCTTTATTTGATGTTCCGGTCTGGTTTTAGAAGTTTAGAGACTCTAGTTATATACTTATTGAGAAATTGAAAATGTTCTTTTAGACGATTTGTACTGGTTTTATAAAACTTTTATTCTTGTCTTGATGTTCTTGTATGATGCGTGAATCACAGGATCTTTTTGAACTTGAAAGGAGTATTCTACATGGTTCAGATACCACAAAGACGAGCTTGGAGTTGTATTTGGAAGAGCCGAGGCTTCCGTTAAAAACATTTGCAGATATTGAAGTTCTGAACTATTGGAAAGAAAATGGTCATCGTCATGGTGATTTAGCTGCATTAGCCATGGATCTACTCAGTATCCCAATAACTACAGTGGCATCAGAGTCCGCTTTTAGTATCGGTGGTCATGTATTGACTCCTTACCGAAACCGTCTGCTTCCCAAAAATGTCCAAGCATTGCTTTGCACTCGTAACTGGTTGCGTGGTTATCCTGAAATTGAAGGTAACTTGGTTTACTTTAGTCTTTAGTTTGCTTGATGAAAATATTGTTTGATATCGCTGTGAATATAGCTAGCAGATTTTGGTATTAGTTAGTTTCTCGCTAAGTCGCTATCTTTGCTTGAAAAGATGATAAGGAGTTGCATTAGATAGTCATTGTACATTTGGTTATGGTCTCCTGCTATGTTCAGTGTGTGCTGGCTTCATATAAATTTAAGAATCTGATGTTAATAATGTACATGAGAGTCTGATGTTCAGTTAATGTTCAGTTCTTTGTACATTAAAATTTGAGAGTCTGATGTAGTTGTTTTAATTGTTTTGGTCTAAGGTGATATTGAAGGCAATTTTGATGAGGAAACTACAAATGTTGCAAGTTCTTCAGGAGTATGAGAGAGATTTGGTGCTTTGGAGCATTGTACGTGACTTGTCAATTGTTCAAGACCAAATTGAGTTGTTGTGAAGATTAAATTGAGGAACTAGTTTAATGTCAAATACTTTTGCTACTTACAAATTGAGTTTTTACAAATATTATGTATTAAAGATCAAATACTTTTGTTACTTCTTTATTGGTTTTATCAGGTCACAGGAACTAGTTTAATGTCATCTTCATATATTGCTGGTCCTATAAAATTATATCAACATTAGAATTTAAATCAATTTATTTATATTGAGAAAATTAAATACAATATGAATTTATTATAATTATGATTTTAATATTTATGTATAGCTATTAAAATTATATTTTTATTAATATATAAAATGTATAATTTGGTTATGCATGCAAAAAAATATAAATATTTTTGTATAAGTACTAAAACTTATGATCTATTCATTTAGGAACCTATGGGTGCACCTATAACCTATTGGGTTATTTTATGGACTTTAATTTAACCATGGTGTTTATGGGTCTTCTATGGGTTGGATATAAGTTGGGCCGGTTTTTTTGTGGGTTGGGCTGGGCCGGGTAAATTTACCCAACTTAACATCCCTAATCTCATGTACTGGGGTTAGGTCTCAAATATTGGTTGCACAATTACTTTTGTATTAAAGCCTCACAACTTATAATAAAAAATCATGTGTTGTTCTTATAAATCTGCAATAACATATCTTCTTCATCAATAAAATAGAGTGCTTGAGTCACAAATTCCAGATCTTCCTGACGAACTGCTTTCTAAAATTATTGAGCATCTTGGAGAGGAATCAGCATGGTAGCTTGGAGCCTTAATGCGGAATGAGAAACGCGGATACGAACTTGTCCATCAACTATCCATCTTAAAGAGGTGCAACGTGACTCCTATTGTTGATGAAACGCCCTATGGAATCCGGTATTTTGGTCATTTTCGCAACTTCTTCCTAAAATGCGTTGAGGTTGGCAACATAGATACCACATACTATGAATATCTTTACATATTAACAACTTTTGGGGTTGAGGAGGCAATCAAAGCATTGGTGCCAAATGTTCCTACACATGGATTATCAACTCTGATTGTTAGCATATTCTACGTTTGCCTTGGTAGAGAAATGAAAGCCACGTATACTTTTAAGCAATTCGCAAAAAACCATTGTTCTGCCTTTAAACCAATTAGTTGAGATGAGAGATGAGCTACAATTGAGATTGTTGACGTTCCAAGCCCCATATTCCAACACATACAACAAAACCTTCAAATTTCTAGAATATGACTTCCTCACATCTTCTTCATGTCTATTTTGCCATGCACACACCCTAGCGTTAGAAAAAAATGCAAAAATTGCATGTTATTTAGGGTATTCCTACAAATAGTGAAAATGTTGTAAAATGAGCTATTCGCAATATTTCGGTACAATCTTCATGAAATATGCTCTGTATATGATCTGTTTCATGAAATATTTTTGATTGCGTCTATTCTCTGTTTTATTATTGCATTTATGTTATCTTATACGGTTGAACACTAACTTTGGAATTTAACATACATTTATAAGGGGTGTATTACCTTATTCGGTTTACACCATATATTTTGGAATATAGTCGTACACTTTGTTGAAAATTAAGTTCAACCCGTTTTAAATCTCTACATTTTAAGTCTTATAGGTCAAACGACAAGATATGGTCGAGGTGTACGCCCTTATACTTGTACATATATAATCAAGCAGTTCAACAAAACACAGATCAACAAAACAAATATGCATATAATGCATATAATTGTAACTAAAATAATATTAAACAGCAATTCAACAAAACACAGATGCATATAACTAAAACTGATAAGTTATTGCTGATGTAGTACTTCAAACATGAATAAACTTTCATGTAAGCTGCCTGTCTAATTCGAGGCGGGCACGACCTCTTCTGCTACCCCGTCGAATGGGAATGTCCACTTCGTCTCCAATAACCATATCGGCTCCATTAATCAAAAGTGGATTCCCAATAAGGGGTTCATCATCGGGAAGAGCAGTAATACGCCTCTGAAGTATGAGAATTTGGTAGATGAGATTAGGGAGAGTAATTTTGGTGTCAGTATCAGAAGAACGAGACATTTTGAGGACTTGGTCGTAAACCAAGCGACCGGAGTCAATAGGCTTCCTTCTGACGAGTGCGAAGAGAAAGAGAAGACGCTTCTTGATCATTGAATCATCATCAGAACCAGGCAGCCAGTTAAGCGAACACAGTTTGTAGAGGTCATGATACTGCGGGAGGAGATAAGTTAAAGAGAAGTTCTCTCAGCGACGACTACGGCCATGGGTCAAGATTGTTATTGCCTTCGATAGATCATCACTCTCCCAAACGTGAGAGTTTTCGATAGTTGGAGTCATAAACAATTGATTTATCACGACGGGGTCGAAGTCAAACCGGGAACCCCTAATATAGACTCCGTCATTGGCACTGTATAGGTTCGAAATGTATTCCCTGAAAACTCTTGGGCAGAAAGGGCGAACATGCAAAACAGTGTAAATCCACCCAACATCTTCTAATATTCTACGAGCTTCGCAAACAGCGGGGTCATCTAACACCAGAATTCTTTGGACTTAAAAACCCCGTATGCATAGTTCCTGATACTTATTAAAGCTAGCTTCACTTACATGACGAAGAGAATACGGGTTTGCTACTGGTTCGTGTGAGACGAAGAAGAGCCGTGTTGCTTCGAGGCGAGATTTAAAACTCATATAAGGAGCTGCTTCTAGAAGATGAGGACTACCGCTACGAGATTCACGGTTCCAGCGACGGTTGGATCCAGAGCTCATCCTTTGCTTAGGGATTGGGAGTTTCGTAGATAAAATTTGAGAACTTTAATTTTAGATCTAAAATTTGATGGTTTGGTGAAAAGAATTTTTTTTGTGCTATTAACCATCTCAACAGTCGCGTTTCAAACCGTCACGTCTTTCACCAATAAATGCAATTAAATTTCGAAGTAAACAGCTTTATTTGCTTTAAAGATAAGAGATTGAGCCGTATGATTTTGTTGAAAAGTTCATTTATAAAAATTCACCATTAACTAAAAATCTCCATTAACTAAAACAAGTACCAATTTGCCATCAAACATAATATAGAAGTTCATATAACACAAGATCGAACAAAATACGAAGCATCATTTTGAAGGTCAAATAACATAACTGACTCATGAAACAAACACAACTAATTCCTTAAGCTCTTTCAACTCTTGACACAATTCCCTTATCTCGTCTTCCGCCTCAATAAGCTTTTTTCTGTATTCAGCAACTTCATTCTTGAGCCCCGTCAACTCTTCTTCTATAGCTAAGAAACATCGATGACGAATGTGTAGCCCATCATCCTGAAAAGCATTACATAGATTGGTTAGGCGTGTAAATCGATATAAAATTATCCATTAGAAGGGAATTATTCTCACCACAAACGATTTGTAGTGATTGATTCTCTTCTCGTCAGTTGTCACTGTTATGGGGCCTACGCACGCACTTTTTTTTGGTATGCAATGGTGAGCGTAACAAACCATCTCCTCATAAAATGCATTCCTTTTGGCTTCCTTCAAGTCGGCATAGTAAGGATTTGTCATTGTGGATTGATGAGGCGAGTGAAAGCTAAGCTCGATGTTTTAGATGAATAAAATCATGGCACTCTGAGACCTTAAATAGGCAAAAACCAGGCAAGAAAATTGATTGCAACGGTAATATTCCCTTAGAAGCTAGGATTTGTTGTAGCTAGCGGCTAGATTTTGAATCGTTGAAAGATAACAGATACTTTTACATGTTTAAAATTTGAACTAAAGGGAAGAACGAGTTAAGGATAAGATTCCGAGCATGGCCCTTCATAATTTGGGTTGGAACTAACTGGGCCTGATTAATTTGTTGCTCATGAATTTGGCCCATTTTTTGTAGAAACATACTTGGCTTTTGTTAATTGAAATTTATTGAAAATTATATTTGTTGTAGAAAATTCAATGTTAAACCAGTATTTAGCTTTTGTTAATTAAAAGTGTATCATTAGTCATGTATATGAGTTTTGGCGTACACTACGTCTAAACTACCTTATATTATATGTATAATCGTTTTTGTTGTTGGATTCAATCGATAAAATTCACGTTAGTTAGTGATATGCATAAGTTGGTGTGTTCAGATGAGTGGTGTGCATGAACAGAGTAGGAAAATGATGTAAATATCATATTGGTGTGCAAACGCAGGTAACAACAAAAAGTTAACAAAAATAAACGTGGTTTATCGACCATCAACTTCATTTTGAATCTTCACTAGACTCAAAATCAGACTTGTGGTGTTCCTCTATGTATTCCTTGTAGTCTTCTAGATCAACCTTACTGTCGGACTCGTCATCACTCCCTTCCACTGGATTTGGAGGAGACCACTCACTTTGGTACTCAGCATCAGACATGGTTTCAGCATCAGTCTTGGTTTCTTGTTCACCATCATGCTCTTGTTCGTATATGGCGTCGTTAGGATACTTTTCCGTTGTAGCCTTCTTCTTCGAGCGATTTCCCGAATCATCAAATACGAAGTCATAAAAATCAGAGTCAGATGACTTTTCCTTTCTAGCCTTCTTCTTTGGGCGCTTTCTCGAATCATCAGATACGAAATAATCTGAAACAGAGTCAGATGACTCTGTGGGAGAGTACTTTGTATCAGATTGCGTTTCACTTTCATCAATTTCCAACGCTGCCTGCATGATTTCTTCTAGTGTCGAGAAGACTGTTGTTCTGGTCTCTGACCGTATGTTTTCTCGTAATCCTTCTCGATACTTCTTTACCAATGTTGGTTCGCCATGTTTGTCAACCAGACCTCCTGCCATAAACATTGAACTGTATTCTCTCACAGAAGATTCTCCTTGCTTCATTTCACATACGGCATGACATAAATTTAAAAAATAGATGAGGATGTTGCATTCTCTGACGATGTATTTAAACGAGCCGATTTATAATATAAGCAACCATTGGAAACCCTTATGGCGTAATTAGGAGGTGTTTCGTGAAAGGGTACAAGAGTGAGAGACAACGCAATGCGACCATTTAATAGAACATTGAAAAATAATTAAAATCTTCTTGGTTACACAATTTCTAAATAAAAAACGACAACATGAATTGATATCTTATAGGTTACACAATTTCTTAAGCAGTTTGATATCTTCTACCATTTCCTTCATCTTATCTTCCATCTTCTTTCGGATCCTGGCCTCTTCAGCAACTTCCCCCATTTTCCTTTTGCAGTTTTTCTTCTAGTGCATGAAAACAGCGATGCCGATTTGCAAACCCTTAAAACCGCTCTTTCCTTGCAAGGATTTGGGGTTTAGGGTTTACGTCATTTTTCGTGATGGATGACTTCTTTTCGTAGGGAAATTAAAGACTTCATTTATGATTTAGGGACATTAAAGACTTTATTTACGATTTATGTTCACGTCCTTTGAAAATGTTAACGGCGTCTACGTCGTACAGCCTAAGTGTACAGATAAGGTGTACACACCTTTCTGTTCTGCACTTCTAAGCGTTAAATCACATATATTTTGACTCGGCTGCGGTGAATCTCGTTTTGGACTTTAGTTATGATTTAGTGACATTAAATACTTTATTTATGATTTATGTTCACGTCCTTTGAAAATGTTAACGGCGTCTATGGCGTACAACCTAAGTGTACAGATAAGGTGTACACCTAGAGGTGTACACCTTTCTGTTCTGCATTTCTTAGCCTTAAATCACATATATTTTGACTCAGCTACGGTGAATCTCGTTTTGGACTTTATTTATGATTTAATGACATTAAAGACTTTATTTATGATTTATGTTCACGTCCTTTGAAAATATTAACGGCGTCTACGACGTACAACCTAAGTGTACAGATAAGGTGTACACCTAGAGAGGTGTACCCCTTTCTGTTCTGCACTTCTAAGCCTTAAATCACATATATTTTGACTTGGATGCGGTGAATATCGTTTTGGAATAGGTTTCGTAGGCTTGGGTTAGCAGTAGCCGGGCTTTCGAGTTTAGGGTCTACTAATAAGGGTTTAGGGTTTACGTAATTTTTCGCGATGTCACGAATTCCTTATAAGTACACTAAAATAAAATTTCCTATAAATTATCTCAAACTTTTACTCGCAACCAAAATGCAACATTGTCACAACTCAATAAACTGGGTTATTATGGTCCAAACGTCTTATTTAATAGATAAGCATACTGTTAAACAAGAAAATCCTTAACACCGTACACCTAGACAATTATAGCGTACACGAAATTCAATAGAATTAAGACGTGCGAATTTTGCGTTCCTGTTCATCGACCTTCCTCTTTAGCCTATGTGTTTCCTTTTCAATTGCCTCATCCCATTCTTTCTTTTTGTGCAAGCCATCGTTATGGAAACCATATGTTTATATTAAAAATTGAAAGAGGAAAAAGAAAAGGTTGTAAGTTTGTTACCTCAAAGTCTTTGTAAACGAAATATTTCTTTCCAATGTTTGTTCCTGCCTTACAGATCTGTATGAAAATCTAGCCACCGCATGTATAACGTTGCGGAATTCCATTTTCAGAGCCTGAGCCGGCAAATAAATCCATTCTGATGAAGATTTACAAGGAAATAACGGTTATAAATAGGAAAGTAGTGTGGATTTAAGTTTGAATGCTTAATCTGACATTCCAACCCACACACATTGATTCGTCACAAACCAAACATCATTCATTTATTTTGACCACCAAACCTCATTATATCATAGGGTTTTATCAAATCAATTATTTACAGCTTTGCCATTCGAATTAAGAAAAACAAATTAATAGGTGATAATTACATGGCATTTTCAGTTGGAATTATACAAAAATAATTCCAAAAAAAACTACTTGACAATTACAAGATCTCTTATTTACGACTATCAACAATTGCTAAAAATGCTCAACGAACCTTCCCCCCAATAAACGAAGAACGGTTTACCAGAATCCAAAATAAGAACCCTAACCACACTTTCCAGATTTAGTTCCTTCTCAATTTGCATTCCTGATTTGAAAATGGCATATGGATTACGCCCTCGAACGACGAAACCTGTGTCGATTGGAGGTATATACTTCGTTGCTGATTAATTTTGTTTTAGTTTCTGTCTAAATTGACCAACTTTTAAAATCGAATATCGTTATGACATTCCAAATTTGTGAATTTGTTTTGCTGATAATATTGCAGATGAAAATATAGACAGCGAAATTGCAAAATCCGGACCAAAGTTTACCCCTACACCGTCTGCAGGGCCCTCGCCGCTGCCGGAAAGACTGTTCGCACTCAAATATATTGAGGCTTTTTTTTTGTTTCAATATAAAGACAGTGATATCACTCAAATTACCTTAAGGAGTGAATTACTCTCTCAAATAAAAGGTTCAGTTGTAGT
>JABAYD010077064.1:0-10038 GCA_014822095.1 Diplotaxis tenuifolia | reverse complement strand
AATTAAATTAAAACGGATCTATATGATAGAAAATAATTTTTTTGAGATATTGTTAAAGCAACAACTATTTTTATGGAGAAACTATTATACATTGTACGTAACAATAATTTTGTAGTAAAAGTATAATTTGATAAATTGCTTGAAATACAGTAAGTTTGGTAAAATATTTTTTTTCTTAATTTGAAATAGAAATGGATCTTTCTAAGAAAATCTTTTTAATTTTTTTAAAGTGTTTTTGAAATTTATCAGTTTAAATTGTTATTATCACTAAAATAAAAGTAAATATATTTTATATAATCATTAATATTCGTTTGTAAATCTAAAATAAAATTAATATTTTTAGAAAATACGTTTTTATAGTGCTCTTTTAATTAAAATCATTGTTATATTTTAGTTACAACTAAATATATAAAAATCTAATAACACACATTAAAATAAAAAAGCATATTTTTAGGAAAGAAATCAGGAAAATATCTCATTAAAAGTAATTTTAATTAATTGTTTAGGAAAAGAAAAGACTAAGATACAATCAAGTTATTGTTATGATATTAATATCAAGATGATCCAATTTAAAAAAAAAAAATCACACATGAAGTGAAATGGTGACTTCTGTTTTAATATAATAGATTATAAATTAAATTATTACGGTAGATATTTACTCAGTTTTTATAATTGGATACTAACTTAACCAACAAATCTCTTGGGGGTGCAAGATAAATAAAATTACTCGTAATAAGAATTATATATCTATATATGTTGAATAGCCACACAAACAGATAATTTTGAATTTAGTAAATTTTGAACTTTGATTCTAAATGTTATAAACCGTTCCGTTCTACACTGCAGTAAACATTAACAAAAATCTCTACACCTATCATATATCTATGTATTTTTATAATTGTTTGAATCGCACATCAGTTTTGTATTGTTTGTCTCGCACCGTTCAATCCGCATTTGAATGCGTAATTAACACATTTCCAAACTTGCCGTACCAATTGTGTGGTTACTTAGAGTTTTACATCAACAATTTCTATTTACATTCGTATCAATAACAAATATCCATGTGAGAGCTAAATAATATACGTGTCGTTAAGGTTATGCATGCATTTGTATATACATACATATAGCGAAACGTTTAGTCATGAGTTTGCGTTGGTTAGGTGATCAGTTGGGACCCAAAATAGAAGGTGGTGTGTTTCTTAGTAGTAGTACTGCTTAAAGCTTAATCAGTGGATGGCTGCGAAAAATATCTTCAGTTCAATCATACTTTGAAGATAAACACTGGGATTATAATATAAGTAATCATTAATTTTGACGCTTAAACACTGTTTTAGATAATTAATAACACCATTTACATAGTGCCGAATCCACTCAAACACCCTAGATTAAAGTATTGTAGGACTTATGATAATATTTTCTTAATACTAGCTATAGTAGTTATGCTAGTGTTAAGCAGCTTAAGATAAACATATGCTTGATTAATAACTCGGTTAATTAATGAAGAGAAGTAAAACGTGAAACACGAGTCATGAAGTTAAATTAGAAGGGAAAGAAACAATGACTGATGATGGATATGTAGCAAAGAATCATCTGAGGAAGAGAGGGTTTAAGAGGGCTTTAAGGGGAAAGAGAAAAGGACAAGGGACTGATGACCGTAAACGGTTCCTTTAAAGCAGCTAAAATTAGGTGAGCGATGCAAACGTGAAGGGATGGCGCAAACGTTGTAACCGTTAACGCCAAACAAATAAAGCGAACGTTACCTAAAACAATTAAAAATACTATCTAGCATATTTCAGCTCTCGGAGATATTCATTTTTATCTATGAACTTTATACGTAACATAAGCATGAGCGTAGAGAAAATAAAAAAGAAGAAAACAAACAAAACGAATAACATTTTCTATTCGATATAGTTGTAAATCATGGGGATGATAAAAAAAATACTAAAGTAAAAAAATTACGGTAGCCCGAGCCGTCAGGTTGAATAGGATCCAAAATGTTAAAAGATCAATAACAATGTTTATCATAAATTAAAAAATGTTTATATTTTAATTCGATTATGATTGGTAAAGTTTTATTAATTATTCTTGTTATAAATACTGAGGAAATATACTATACAAAAGAATCATTGTTCATATTATTTTTTTCACAAATCAAAAATAAGTTGATTTATCAAATATTTGTCAAATAAAAATAACTTTATAGCTAAAATAACTATTTTAGATGATAAACAACTATATTTATAATTTTGAACAGGGTCTGTAAAATTTGAGACGCCTCTAATGGTAGTCCACCAACCACCATAATATGCTTTAACAAATGATCACTGCGATTTTATGATTAAAAAATCCACTATGCATGATCATCACTCTAACAAGAGAACATTCCAAATTTAAGTTTTAAAATTATGTTAATGAAAATATTAGAAGAATACAAAAAGAAATAAATAAATTTTAAAAAAGGAAAAGTGGAAACCCGCAATGAAAAAGCTGGAAACAACATACCAAACCATATCCCTGAGGCCTCAATTATCTCATCAACGCTAAAGATATACATACCTTGTAAAATGTATATGAGATAACTAAAAGGGTTCCCCACATTTTTGCACCCAGTCTATTTGGATCAAACTTTACTTGGTCAAGCTCCTATCATTTGCTTTTTCCTGTTTAGTCAAACACATTGAGAAAACAATTAGAATCCTGAAAACAACACAACTATGGTGTTCATATTTTCTCCATCAGTTTGTTTTAAAAATTGTAAAAACTCGTTTTAAGCACCTGGAGAATCATTCATGCCTATTTTTGACTAAAATGCTGTTCAGAACTAAGTTAAAAACAACAAACTATATATATATATATATACCAGTACATCTATCAGTACTTTCGTTCTCATTTTAAAATAAAAATCGTTCAGAATAAATCATTAAGTTAGTAGACGTGACCTTCTTGGTTTTTCTATATCTCCGAGGGTACGCAGCGAGTTTACTTCCATTCCCACGTATAACATAAACCATGTGAACACCACTAAACATTTGATTCCCCGAACTCGATCGGTGCTTGCTTGAGAAAATCTACAAGCTACTCCCTGTATATTATTTTTATCGCCTTTATTTTTTTTTATTAGCAAATTATTCCCTATTATGGTAGTAATATATATATTTTTTTTCTGGATATATCATAAATCCATTGTTTTCTTTGTTATATTAAAATCTAAGCCATTCATCTTCTCGAGGTCTCCTGGCAAGAAAATAATGGATTTCTGAGGAATATTTGTTGTGCTTGTTCTTGTCATCGAGCGCAATTTCGTACTATTTGTATGAATAAATATGTAAACTAAATAATGATTTGTTGGAAATATTAAATAATTGGCAATAAGGGGCCATTCCCCAGCGTCAGCTTCCACTCAGAGGTACACGTCAAGGACAAACGATAATTCCATCATTTCCAATCACTTGCGTTTCCTTTTTTTTTTTGTCTATTCCATTCACTTACGTTACGTCCTCATTTCCACACTATTATTCTTTTAATTTTTTATCAGTAATGATACAGATATAATAGTTATTTAGTGAGTCCACTTATTATATTGAGTTAATAATCTTCTATGATCTATAATTGAATATAGAAGGGAACATTTATATATTAAAAGCTTCCAAAGTAAACAATGTTCTGACAAAGATTCCAACCAAATCCCACTCTTTCATTAATCTATTGCGATTAAGTTAAACTCTCATTTTCACCACTAGTTTTATATACATGGATTCTCTAAAGTAAAGCCCGTGGATTAGGATCCGATGGGTGTATTATCCCAAATCATATAAATAGTAATTAGGAGCATCCTTTCGTCTAACAATAGTTAAAACATAATATGAGTACTTAAGCACGAGAATTAAACGAATAAAGAATTATGTGGCTCGTATCTATTCCCTAACTGCCTAACATGAGTTTAGTAAGTATTCGCCTATTAATTGTGTTTATGCATGAATCTACAAATGGAGTCTAACCAGTGACCATCACTAAAGAGACACGTTTAGAGCGTAGATAATATAAGTATAAAATAACTTTGGAATGCACAAATTTTTAAATCAATTTAATAGTAGTAACTGTACTATAGAATACATCTATACTTGAGGATAAAGAAAGCTAGCTCCATATTCCATTTCCCGATTTTTTTTTTGAGAAATGCTTTGACGCAGAGGATAATTTTAAGAAAATAAAAACAAAAAAAAGATATGGAGTTGCTGCTTGGCAGAAAAGAAAAAGAAAGACGAAGTGTAACAAAATGTTTTATTATTAGAAAATACAAAAGATGAAAAAGCATGTTCTTCTTTTGAGAGATGGAAGTACAATTATTATGGGAGACATGAATTATTTGAGTATTTCTTACAAGAAATGTAGTCCCACGTCCTAATAATTTGATTTTAATCTTTTTAGAACAACATAATTACACATAATACTTTGAAAAAATATATTTTTCTCACACATAATATATATACACTATAATACTACTTGCATATTCTCATGTTCCAATATAGACATAGAATAAGAAAGTATTATGTTTTTTTTGTTAATCAGATTTAGCAATGCTAAAAAAAACTATTCAACACACTTAAGCTTCCGAGTTTTTGTAAGACGAGCAAGAAATCTAAAAGAAACAGAGAATATATAAACCAAAATAATTAAAGAGAGAATCAAATAATAAAAGCGAAGGTTTATGTTTTGTTTCCCGCTTTTATCAGCAATTTATTTAAATTTATCAATATATGTCGTCATGTTCAATATACGAAAATTGATTGAACTAGGGCGAAGGAATCGAAAGTGTTAACTAACAAATTCGGTGATTGAGATATTAGTATCCTTCTAAGATTAGTCCCATCAAAGCTCGCCATAACATTTTCATTCAAAAGTTTATAACGATTTTTGAATATGCCAATATAGAGAAAAGATTGATTTTTCTTGCTAACAAGCTGATCAATCATCCAGCCAGGCATGCTAAGTTCATACTGAGGCTATATACAAGCTATGACCTACGGGTTTATGGCGTAGCTTGCAACTCATACTTATGTTTCCATTTTGACGACGTATTATTATTGTCTTTTTTTTTTTTTTTTTGTCCGATCTCATTTCCTATGTAAATATGTATGATTTTGTTTTGGTTCGTGAGTATCTCGTTTTGTTTTTCTTAGTATTTATTCTTCTATTTTCTTATGGCTGGTTCATGAGATATCTCATCGAATCATAAACAGTCCTGATTTTGCTTGATTTATTTTTCGATTCGAAATGAGTTTTTTGTTCGAGACAAATAATACATAGTTAACAAAAATAAGTTCACAGTAAAAAACATTAATCAACTATTGTATTAACAAGATCATATTAACATATAATCAAAATTAGCAAATAATAAAACATTTTCAAATTGATTCGAGTGAAATATAATTTATTTCTGTTTGTTTCGTATGAAAGTTCATAGAACTGATCATTGTACATAAATGATTTGTTAATGGTTAATTTTTTTTTTTCAACTAATGGTTAAATTTGTTTACCCCTTATATAGTGGATTTGGTACTGAAAGACACTACTGAGAAATTGCAAGTGGTTCGCACGTAAAAATGATAATTAGTACTGTTGTGAAAGTAATGTCCTATTGGTCCAATCATATATGTTCTCCAACGAGTGTCCGTCTACTCATCATCCACTCCGAAATCTTAGTTACTTCTTGTCCGAAACCAACCTTGCCAATTTGGTCTTCTTTACTTGTATCGTAGATAAGTATTTACTCTTTAATATGTTTTTCTTGTGGAAGTAGTTATTCGCAATATTAGACTGACATATAAGATGGGAAGAGATTAATTTAATATAAACAAGCAGAAGTCAAGATCATTAAAAGTCAATCTCCTTTGACGACCAAAGACTGGTGAGGAACTCTCTTGATGTCTACAAAGGTTGAGTAGTCTCTGCTCATTGGCTGTTTCCATGGCTCCCCATCCATTTGCATAAACGCATCTTTCCACTCTCCTCCTCTTATCTCTAGCCGTATCGCCGCCGCCTACATATTAGTAAAACAAAAACACATTCTTGAAACATCTAATTAAGTTTCATGAATTTATCACAACCAGCGAGATTAAAAGTAAGACTAGCTATCATCTAGTTCTTGTCCTATTTCAGACGAGACTTGAACTGATTAATAATGCATTCTTACATGAAATTTTAGAATTTATAGTTGTGAATAAAATCAAATATTGTCTAGCCCTATGATGGTTCAGAAATAAGGTCGATCTATCTGGATAGGGACTAGTTCAAAATAGGCTAATATATTAGAGACCTAAAAGTCTAGCGTTGAGACTTGATAGCATAATAAAACATTACTTGTTAACTACAAAGCAATAATAGCATGTTTGATAGATACTATCCGTCTCTGTTACGGCAGGATGATAATATATGTTGTGCACTGTGTACGTGGCTAGTCCTATCCCTAATTTATTTACACATTCCACTCAGGTTTTGATAAACCGGATTTGATCTACACCAAAAAGAAGTATTGTACCTGTGCAATGTGTTTGGCAGAGATGAGTTCAACCATAACGAAAGAAGCATGCCATCCTTGTTTTAGCCCAAAGATCTCAAGAAGCCCATCATCGGCTTGAGCCTCCACAAAGCCTCTCTATTACGTATACCCCAAGCAATGATTAGTGTGAAGACTGGTGGAGAATAAATGGATTTGTTTTACCTTTTCAAGATAATCTTGTTTGAGATTTCCCCAAGGGTTTCTTCCACTTCCATAGCTATGTAGATTTAACGCAACCACTGCTCTTACACTGTCCCAAAAAACAAAAACACTTGATTAGAAACCAAATTAAGAGGTTGAGAATGTTTGTCATTTATGTTCTTATCTCTATTATGTAGATACCTTTTGGGAACTGGTACCTTCTCCCATTCAGATGAGTCTAGCTTTTTAATATGCAATGTCATTATGTTCTTGAGACCCCTACAATCCAAAAATTACAAATTGGTTTAGAAATCATTCTTTTGAACATATGCTGTTTTAGTATTCTATACAGACCTTAAACCTGGGTCATTTGTGCAATGCGTCATGAACCAACCTTGAGAGCAACCATAGCCTGAATATATAATCTGCAACAACAAAATATTAGATCTATTTCCTAATAATCAAACTCTCAATAGGTTTGGTATGTACCTTATTGGCGATAGGACCATTCGCAAGGTTAGGCTTTTCATTGCGCAAATGGTGAAAACCGTAAGCCACTTGAGCATCCATACCTATACTAAAGTAATTATAGAATACTCCTTCATATCCATTCTTGGATGGAGGAAGCTCTCCTGCTATCTCCAAACTCTTCAACAACAGAAACAAAAAAAAAAAAAGACTAATCAACCATAATCCATCACAGAGTTATTTTCTTTTGTATAAATGAAAATCAAACCTGGTCAATGACACATTCTTGTGTTGTCTTTAGAGAATAAGGAGGATCCTCTATTTCACCAGAAGGCATTGTAATCAAAATATTCCAACTGCATCAATATTCCAAACATTAAAACATTAAACAGACATGAGATTGTTCATATCATACTTTCCTGGTACTAAATCTTACCTATCTAGACGGCTTACTGGAGCAACACTTGCCCTATAAAGTGTTCGTTTTATCGCTGACTTCCATGCAAATGGGAAAGAACCTCCCTAAAACAACATTATAACTGTAATTAGAAACTTAGGACACAAAGAAAGACAATTAATATATTTGTTTACCCATCCGAAGCTTCTAGAGAGATCGTTTCCAGTTCCAAGTGGCATTATAGAAACCGGAGGAACAGGTTGCCGGTTTTGTACATTAAGCTCACCAAGACATCCTAGAACCCAACCAACGGTTCCATCTCCACCTGCAACCTGTGATAAGTGAGATCAAACCATTGACAACAATAAAAAAAATTCAAAACTTTTAAATTATTAAAACAAAAACTTACTACAATTCTCATCCTTTCACGAATCTCTTTAGCACATTCATCTCCTTGTGCAGCCAACACCTCTAAGCAACCCAAACCATACCTAATAAACTCATTAGGCTTCACTTCCGTTAAATCAAACACCTGTTCTTCGCTGATCAGATTCTGTAAACGTTCTTTAATAAGCGGACCTTGACGACCGCCGCTTTTGGGGTTAACGAAAACCATCAGAGGAACCTCCGGGGTTACGTAGGAGGAGGAGGAGGAAGCGGAGGAGTTGACGAAGCTCTGCTTTGGAGACTCTTATGCTCGCGAGGTTGACTAGTTGAACGACTTTCATCGCTCCGAATGAATCGAGCGATGAGTGTCGTGGAATCATCCTCGCCGTTAATGAATCTCCGGAAGACGACGGTGAGTCCATCTCTGTTTCTGAATGAAACTACTGAAAAGTTTGAAGCTTTTTGAATCTTTGTGATGAATCTATGGAAGGGGTGTGGATCTTGATGATGAATCGATCTGGGTTTGTGCGTATGTTTGCAGATGATGAGACATGAGAAAGATACGAAGCTTTTGAATGTGTTTCTGTTTTGATCGGAGAGGAAGAGAGGGAGAGATTTGCTCTGTTTTGACCCTTTTGTTATCGACCGTTGAGCTTATTTTCAGGATTTAATTAATAAATAAATCATTCCCACCAAAGTTCGTTAATAATTCGTTAGTAAGAGTTGTCTTTATGGGCCAGTTATTTCTGAAAAGCCTAGTGTTAATGGGCTTCTATCAAGGCCCATTTAGAAATCCTCCATTATTTAACTCTGTTATTGCAATCTTTAATGTCAATGTCGGATCTGCAACTTCATTACCGAAGAAGAAGAGTAGACTAAACTAAACTGAACTCAAACTGAAACTTTTAAGGTAAGATTCTCCTCTTGTCAATTTTTATAAGGATTTCAACTTGTAATTGCGAAATCCGTTGAATATTTCTGGAAGTCTCGTGGATCTAACTACTGTGTTCTTTGTGATTTGATGGAGAAGTGTTTGTTGATATTGTTTAGAATAAATTTATTGTTGATCGGATCTGGAAGCAAGAACAGTTACCTTTTGGTAATGAAACAACTTACCAATGAATTACAAAACTGCAGATGTCGGTGACAGATTTCAAAGTGGTGCTAGAGACATTGACATTCCCTGCTGATTCAGCTCCCTTCAAGAGTTGTCATGCCTCTACCATCGTTGAGGTTTTAAAGCCACCACTAGAGTCTCCTTTTATTTAGTGAAGGATTAGTCTGAACTTAGAGGTTTATTTGTTTATATTATAAATATTTTTTTTGGTTAAAAAAAAAAGGTTGAAGAAGATCACTTTTTGGCTGCTTATTTTGGAGGCACGTATGAAGGAGCATCCGATGTCAAAATCTGGTTGCAGCATTTCAAGGTAGCTTAGAATTAGTAGATAGACTCTCTCTCCTCTATATCATTTGGAGTCTTTGTGATCATTCAAATGCGTAAACAGTTGATTGGTTCTCACTTTACAGTATGGTCAATGGGAATCACTGGTTATTATGGATGAAGAGCCAGGAGTTCCAATGTGGAACCCTGTCTTGTTCAAGCTTCCTTCACAAGAGCTCTTATTGTTCTACAAAATTGGCCAGGAGGTTCAAAAGTATTTCAACAAAAGAGCTCTCACTTTTAAATGATATAAACTCTCTTTTGCTCGTTTGATTACCTCTTGTTCTTGGTGCAATCCTTAGATGGAGTGGTTGCATGAAACGATCATATGACAAAGGTAGAACCTGGACTAATAGAGAACAGCTTCCTCCAGGGATCCTTGGACCCATTAAAAACAAGGTCTCCTTCTTCTTGTAGACTCCTTTTGATTTATATTACTTACAGACTCTTACCTTCCTTTATTCTGTAGCCTATTTTGCTTGAAGATGGGACTCTTCTCTGTGGATCATCCGTTGAAAGCTGGAACTCTTGGGGAGCATGGATGGAGGTTTGTTTCAATCTCACCCATCTGAGCATGCTGCATTGCTTTTTAACGATGAAACATGTGTATATACAGGTCACTACAGATGCAGGTAGGTCATGGAA
>JABAYD010076964.1:0-12010 GCA_014822095.1 Diplotaxis tenuifolia | reverse complement strand
GACGGTCTATTATTTGTATAAATAGAGAGACGTGAATGAGAATAATATCATCCTACAAAATTAAATTTGATAAAATCTCTTTAGGAGCCCATCAATTAAAAAATATATATATATATATATATATATATATATATATTACACTACATTAATTCTTATAAACATTTATAATAATTAGTTTTATAAAATATTATAAAAATTCTATTATTTAATATAAGTTTAAAAACTATTAAATTCCTATAAATCTCTACTATTAACTCAGCCATAAATCTTACGTTTCACTAACTTAACAAATATAACTCTTATAAAATGTACACATAATTATAATGAGCGAGAGAGTAACCATAAGCATCGGATTTTCAGGTTCGGTATGGATTGGATTCTTTTGGGTTTGGATCCTAAACAATTGGATTTAATTAGTTATTTGATTTTTTTTTATTTAGGTTCGAGTTGGTTCCTTTCGAGTCCGGGTCCATGATTCAAATACCTAAAAATACATGTAAATTTTGCATAGACAATGAATCTGGATCGGTTTGGATATTTAAGACCCAAAAATTTTTGAAATACCCAAAAACCCAAAACATATCTCACAAGCTGCAAAAATACCTGAAACGAAAACATTACCCAAAAACTCAAAAGGAAATACTTAAAATATTCAAATATCCAAAAGAGACCCAAATTTAACCTAAATCTGACCGAACCAAAAAAAAATCAAAATTTTTATCAAATATCCAAAATATATTTTTAAAATTTCAAAATTGTACCTGAAACCCAAAACTATAACCGAAAACCCAAACTCAAAAATAAAAAATTATACAGAATACCGAAAGCATATTTTAAATACTCTAATACACACAAAATATGCAAGGTATTTTGGATAACCAATCGAGTCATGAGTAGGCATGGACTTGACAAAAACGTGTGGGTTCAAAAAATACCCAATAGGTAATTTTCCTGGACGAGGACCAAAACATGTATTTGTGAGTCGGTTTCGGTTCAGTTTTTATGGTTTGAGTAAAATGCTCATGCTTACAAAAAATTACATAATAATGTACGTCAAAATGTCAAGTAAACTAATTTATAATTTACATACTTTTTTAAACTTCTCTTCTCCAATATAATACAATTTTGTTACTTAATAATTTACAACAATCACAAAATACTAGTTCATATCATAATTTGTTTGTAATCCAAAAAAAATGACTTAAACCAAATGACTTAAACTCAAAAATCAAAATATAGTTAATACTAAAACTTAATTCAAATGACTTGACAAGAATATTTGATTAAATCTTTTCATTTTTTTTAAATAATAGGAATGCGCAACGATTTTCTATAGTAATAAGATTTCATCACTATTTTCTTGGATCAAGTGGAGATATAAGGGAACGTGTGTGACGCACGAAACTCGACATTAGACAGCTTTCCAAGTTAACTTATTTGCCTATGGACACAAGTTGCAGAATTTCCTCTATTCTTTTTTATATCCATCTGATGAATTTCATTCCAACGAAAAATACTTCTTAATACAACCAACTGGCGGGTGAAAAGCAATTCCCAAAAATACTAGAGGCCACATGATGGCGGCAACGGATTTAAATTGGAATTTCCTCTATTCTAGTTCACCAATTTATGTTTTTTTATTTTCTTCTCTCTACACAATCTATTCTATGTTTTAGTCCCCTTGCTATAAATATATACTGTATATTGAGGTTTAAAAATATTACGTAATTAAATTTACGAGAAAATTATACTAAGCGACCGAAAACATTGCTACAGATTGCGTGTCATGGTGGCAGGACTATTTCGTTCTTGATGAAAGAGATTGTTCTCTACCTAGACTCTTTAACAATTGTTAATATGAATTGGACTATCAGGATTTGTTAGCCCTACGTACTAATATGAGTTTGCATGTTTGGAGCCATAAATATTTAAATTAATCCATATAGAATTGGATTTCGCATGTAAATATCCTTGATAAATTTAGAATTATGGAAACTTCCATGGTTAATAATATTTTTTGACTGGTCAAGAGTCTCAAGACCAACGAGTTAGTTCGTATTATTTTTGTTTTTCATTATCAATATAATGATATACATCTAAAAATATGTATGTGAGATAGAAAACACAGGAATTTACTCTATTCATAGTTTTTCAATGGATGGTATTTGTTTAGGCATCTTCAATGATTTCTCAAAAATAACTACTCAAGAAAATAAAGAAAAAAGTAGAAATAGATAGAAAATGAATGAAAGTTCTTTAGAACAATATCTCCTTTGAGATATAAAAAAATAAGTTGCTAGATACTTTTTTTAACAACATAAGTTGCTAGATACTTATCTACATATACCAAGTGATAATTTGCTTAATTTCTTTTTTGGAATAAAATTAGTTATAATAAAAATAGTAGTTTTATATCTGGATAGATACTCTTGCAGATATCTTACATTGTATGTTTTGGATAAAACCCAACAGTTATGTCTTTGGCAATAAAAGATTAACTGAATAATTGTATAACACAGTTAATGGAAAAGTAAGAACAAATATGCTCTTTCTCTGACACCCCTTTTAGAGAAGATCTATACACACACAGAGAGGCCAGAGACACACCAGCTATCACACGTGCCCCCATGGTACACGTGCGTCTCACTTTCAGTGAATTGCAAGTTCAAGTAACAAGCAAATCTCAATCGAATCCAACGACAAGGACCTCCCATGTGGTATTCTGGGGCAAATCTTGAAAACGACTTATTATAGCATCATATTTAGGTAGAAAATCACCACCAAAAATAATAATGTTGTAGCTTATGTATACATATTACCCCTTAACTTTGTACTTAAATAATCGACTCTCTTAATTTACATGAAATGATCCATAAAATCTTCATAGAAATGTGTATATCTTATGTAAGAGATAGGTCGAATACAAACGTCCTTTATGCAAATAGGGATCATCATCCATCGGTTGAGAAATTAAAAGGGCTCCAACTTCCGAACAAAAGGTTGGTAGAATCATTGGTTTCTTCAGCAAAATGAACCATCGGCTCATGAACATTCTGAGCCGGAGTTACACCACCAACTTCTACATGATTATGACCAATAAATAAAGCATCAGACCAAACACTATTAGAGTCAATAGACAGAAGCTCTTCACCAGGAAAAGGAGGCAACCCATTATAACCACATTCATCCACAATGGGTTCCATCTGATGATCATAGTGATGATGATGATGACCATCACCGATGTCCATACTCCAAGAGGGCTCCATCGAAGCGCCTGTGGCTAAACCGCATGTTTCTTGAAGTGTGGATTCGTCAGGCTTTGGATTCAAGAAATTAGCGTAAACAAGAGCAAGATCTATGTTTGGTGAGCCACCACCGGAGCTGCATGAGCTAGCGGTTACGCCGGTTTTAGGGTTACTGGAGGAGGATTTGGTACGGCGGGATTTGCGGCAGCCACCGCCTACAGGTACGTTGCGGAGGGAGCCACCTTTGGTCCAATATCTGCGGCAGCCTTTGCAGAAGTAGCGAGGTTGAGTGAGGCTATAGTTGTTGTAGTAACAAAACTTTGTGTTAGATGACCCACATCTTGGACAGCTCGGCGTTATCTCTGCGTTTGCGTTTGTGTTTGGCCGCCATATAAACGATGACGTCAAGGCTTCTGTTCTCTCCATATCTCTCTCTTCTCTACTCTCTCTCACAATAAGAATGTATTATATACGCATGCATGAATGTGTGTGTGAGTTTGTGCATGTGGAGAGGGTGCTACACGTGTAGGCTGTAGAGTGGAGGAAGTGTGAGGGAGCAATTGCCTCGTAAGGGTGCACTCACTGTTGCTTCTTGAGGGAGACAGGTTTAAGGGTTTTGAATCTTTGATATGTATAAATAATAATAAGATATGTGAATCAGAAAATGGTTATTTTAATATATAGTCTTGGAGATTGTTTCGAAGCGAACTAAAAGAAGCCTATGACCTCTCGGAGAGAAGGTTATTTGGTGCAGTGCCGGCTAGTTACGGGGGTGAGCAGTGCGACGGCCCCGGGCCCCATGATATTAGGGGTCCAACCAAAAAAAATATTTTTTAAAATTTTTTTTAAAAGAAAAACTCATTTTAAAAAAAAACATATACTTTAAATATTTTTTCTTTATATTCAAAGTTAATAACATTTTATATATTATACTTCTTTCATTTCAATTTAGTGTTGTTTTAGGTTTTTATACACACATTAAAAAAAGATTTGTTTTACAAATTTTCTATTAAAAGCACACAATTACCTATACACCTAACTACATTTCAACCGATAGAAAAAATAGAATAATAGATAAAGTTAATAAATTTTGCATTGAAATTATAATACGATACTTATTTTAAAATAACATTCAACCGATAGAAAAAATAGAATAATAGATAAAGTTAATAAATTTTGCATTGAAATTATAATACGATACTTATTTTAAAATAAATTTTTTTCTGCAATGATAAATAATTTGGAACGAAGAAAGTAATTTAAAAAAAAACATGCTAAAATAGATGTTTAATATAATGAAAGAGCCTAAAAAACAATTTTACCCAAGGGCCCCTGTAAACGATGAGCCGGCGCTGATTTGGTGTACGTTGAGCTATTTGTACGGCTTAGTAAATGGAGGCTGCACGATTACTATATACAATATATACTCTATATTGATATTATATACATGCCATTTTTCTCTTGCGGCATTAACATACATATCCATTATAAAAGAAAACTAGGTTTTTACCCGCGATTTTCAAGCGCGGAAATTTTTTATGATTAAAAATTTATATAATTGATTTTGTCTTTATTTAAAATATGTTTTAGTATAAAATCAGTAATTCGAAATTTGTGGTGATGATTGTTTTACATTAATTTCTAGTTTCTGTTTTTTTTTTTAATTTTAGATTTGGTTTTATATTTTTGGTTTTTAATTTTTAGTTTTTAAGTTTCTATTTTTGATTTTCAGCTTTTGGTTATGGTTTTTAGTTTATATATCTGCTGAGTTAGTTTGAACTGATATTAGCAACAAATAAATCTTACATAATCGAACATCTAATTTAAAATTGAAAAGATATCAATTTTTTTTAAAAAAATTGTAATAGTTTATTTTGTAAATAAAAAAATATATATAACCCGGATTTCAGCTATTGGTTTTGATTTTCAGTTTTTAGATTTGGATTTTAGTTTTTCTTTACATTTTTTTTAAATACTCATTAAATTATTTAATAAAAATAAAAAAAACGGTATATTACGATTTCTAAAATCTATTGGTTTCATATAATTAGTAGATTTCCATATTTGTTAATGAACTATTAAGATATGAAATCTATTAGTTTCATATAATTAGTAAATTTTCATAGTTCATATTTTAATGATATCTAAATATGCATATTAATAGTGTTGGTTTAATTTAAGTAATACGGTTCAACCAACTATATGTCATATATTAGTTGTAACACTCTAGAAAAAGAATTTAGATTTAAATGACAACTTGTATCAGTAGATTTAAGAATGACTTTGTTTTAATAGAGTAAGCTAGCTTTTGACCCACGCTTTTCAACCGCGTAATTTTTTTATAATTAATTTTTATCTTTATTTAGAGTATGTTTTGCTATAAAATCAGTAGTCTGAAATTGGTGGTGATGATTTTTTTGCATTAGTTTTTAGTTTATGTTTTTTTTTTCGATTTGTGTTCTTGGTTTTTAGTTTTTAAATTTTTATTTTTGATTTTTCATATTTTGGTTTTGGTTTTTAGTTTTTAGATCCGCTGAGTTAGTTTGAACTGATATTACCAACAAACAAATCTCAAATAATCGAACATCTAATTTACAATTGAAAATATGACAATTGTTTTTTTTAAAGCAATAGTTTATTTTGTAAAGAAAAAATATATAACCCGGTTTTAAAATTTTTGGTTTATAGTTTTTAGATTTGGTTTTGGTTTTGCTTTACATTTAATTTTAAAAAAATAAAAACTTACCATTAAAATTATCAAAACAGATTGATTGTATTTAACATTAACATTTTTAAAATACATGATTTAAATAAGTGATTAATAATGGACATTTTAAAAAAAAAATACTAAGCACCTTTGGACCTGAAAATATCAATTTCATTTAATTATTAGATTTCCATTTTTTAAGGAATTGTTAGATATTAAACGGTATATTACAATTTCCAAAACCTATAGGTTTCATATAATTAGTAGATTTTCATATTTGTTAAGGACTTGTTAATATATGAGATCTATTGGTTTCATATAATTAGTAGACTTCCATATTCATTTGCAATAGTTTATTTTGTAAATTAAAAAAAACAAAAATATAACTCGCGTTTTCAGCTTTTGGTTTTTAGTTTTTAGATTTGGTTTTTGGTTTTGTTTTACATTTAATTTTTGAAAAATAAAAACTTACAGTTGAAATTATTAAAACAGAGTAATTGTTATTTAAAATAAAAATACATTAACATTTTTTAAAGTACTTGATTAAATAAGTGATTAATAATGGATAATTTTGAAAAAAAAAATATTATACACCTTTGGCATGAAATATCAATTTCTTTTAATTATTATATTTCATTTTTTAAAGAACTATTATATATTATACGGTATATTACGATTTCCAAAATCTATTGATTTCATATAATTAGTAGATTTCCATATTTGTAAAGGAATTGTTAAAATATGATCTATTGGTTTCATATAATTAGAACACCCCCATTGAGGGTTTATGGGGGGAGTTCACACGGAAATCAAGAAAAAAAATAATAAAATAACAAAAATCTATGAACTCCTCTCTCCTAAAGCTCTCTCGGGTGAACCCCTCTCTCCTGGGGTTCAACACGTGGGGGCTCGGGATTGGTCGAGTTTTTTTTTTCAAAAATAAAATCGAAAAGAAAAGAAAAAAAATTAATAAAAAAAATTAAGAAGATGAACCCCAAGAGGGGGTTCATTGATGTGGATGGTCTTAGTAAATTTCTATATTTTGATAAACCATCGATTTTTTTAATTTATTTTACATATATTAAATGTGTCGGTTTGATTTAAGTAATGCGGTTTAATCAACTATATGACGTGTATTATTCTTTTATTTGTAACATTCTAGAAATAGTCCAAATTTAAATGACAACTTGTATCAGTAGATAAAAGAATGACTCTGTTTTAATAGAGTAGAAATGTATAAACGTTAGTATACTAGAACAAATGGGTGTAATAATAATGGAACGAAATATACTTGTATCAATAATCAATAATGGTCCTGTGAAACATTTTTCTATTCACATTATTACAATCTTATTAATTCGCCAGAACGATGAAGTCTAATTTGGTCAAAGTCCTTAACGATCGGAAATTGTGCGAGTCATATCACTAGTTTGAAAATGTCATGTAAGGTATATGGATAGAAACTGAGTAGAGCAAGGAAACACAAAGTTTTGTAGAACAAAGCCCTCTCTATATGTGTATACTTTGACTTTGATTTATTTGATTATTTACGCACAGAAAATGGGTACTTTGGAAAAGAAAATCTGAATGGGGAAAAGAGTTTCTTGGATCATGTGTTTTATTGCAATCTCCAAGAATCCTATGTGGGTCTTAGCATTTTTCAATGTACATATTTATTTAAGTCCTCCTGAAAATAGCTTACCTTATACTACATGCAGGAGATTAGATAACCATCTTGGTTTTAGACTAAGAACTCTTATATTAGAAACTCAATTGCATAAACTTATTGAAGATAACTGATAAAGATTATTTCAGAATAGTAGCGCACATCAGAAAGTACAACATAAACATGATGAACAACATTCAATAGAGATCGTTATAAATTAGATTGCTACTAAGCCTTCTAAGTCTTCATTGCGTCACTCTCATCAACAACCACTCCAATTCCATTATCCTTTTTGAACTCTTTCAGCTTCTCCAACCACACTCTGTAACTCGAGTTCTTTGCCAGAACATCAGCTGAAGCATCCTTCATCTTCACCAATGTATGGGCATATATCTCAAACCCAATAATCTTTTCCCATAACAAAGCTCGCCTCTGCGCATCGGTACCTTCGCTTCTCATATCATCCAACCACTCTTTTGCCTCCTCAAGCTTAGCCCAAAAGCAAGTATCCTGAGTAGTGCTAGCATATCGAGTTCTCGCAGTCTTCACTCGATGACACTCTCCTCTTTCTCTCCACCACTTATCAAACAATAAATACCTTTTGGGTCTATTGTCACCCTCCATGTAATGACCACCACTCCTTGAATATTTGTACTTGTAGAAGTACGAAATGTCCAGTGGTTCGGCTAAGAGCTGGTAAAACTGCGATGCAAATAGCCATTTCAATTCGAAATCAAAGTCAGAAGGCAACTCATTCATCTCCACCATTTTATACACGCCGTCCCAAAACTTAGCTAGCTTTGTGCGAGCCATGTTCACCCTTGTCTCCTTGGGATTTGAGTATTGTTTGAAGTTATCGTAATAACTGAGCTGCTTCGCGTCACAACTGTCTTTGTACCATTGAATCTCTAGTCTCGATGGCAAGACATTACCAAGCTCAATAGCCAACTCACTCGCTCTCAAAATTGGAGCACGACTAATTGTTGTAGCTGCGTCTATGCATTCTTTAGCTGATACACCACTTGGGTGATCATCAGAGAATCCAAGAGATTCCACGGCTAATGCGACACCAGCTTCGTAGCTATTGTCTGAGATATCCCCACTACGGAAGCTTCTTGATATGAGAAACTGGTGGGAGAGTGTGGATACGTAATGTTCGTACCTTTGACGATCCTCAAGGTTTGGAGTTTCTGATGAGTTGAGTATATGAAACATCCTACGAACTGAAGCAGCATTGTCTAGGCAGAGACCTCCATTGTCGGAACAGAAGAGATAGGTTCCAAAGGGCCAGAGTTGATCATTGTTTCTTCTTGGAACGAGGTCCTTGATGGAAACCACGTGGCAGAAGTTTGGGGCGACATGTGATCGGGAGATTGAGGAAGAGAGAGACTGATTTCCTAGCAAAGGAGAGCCGAAGGTGATGCAGAGGAGGGGGACGGGCGGCGATAGAGGTACTGAAAGGAGCCAAAGTGCGGTGAGTGCGGAAACTGCGCCGCCGGTTGAATATCCGGTTATTACCACCTGTTTTCTGTCTTGCATTTCAAGTCCTTGTGTGATCTGTTACATTCATAAGTTTAATGAGTGTGACAATAAACTGGCTGATTAATGGACATTATTACGCGGTAATGTATACAATTTATAACTAGTCCATGCATCATGATATGACCTAACTAAAATAAAATGAACAGTTTTCACTACTAATCTAAAGCTATTTAGAGACTAAACTGCCAGTTAAATAGTTTAACTAGTGGTTCACAAAACTGGAAGGTCTTTTAAAAATTCTTGCATAAAAACTCTTGAAGGTCTTTTAGATAGACTGAAAGGTTTTTTTCTTTTTTGAAAACCTCTTGCTTAAACAGGTGTCTCTTTAAAATTAGTTCTATCTTTTTAGTAAACTGAATGCACAAATTTTAAAACAATAATTAAATTGTTGGTATGTTAATATGTTGTAGAAAGACATAAATAATAAATAAAATTAACCTTACCCTATGCATAAGTTTAAATAAGATATTAGTATTAGCTAAATTAATACACATGAAAAACTTAGGTTTTTAAACATATGAAAAACTTGGGTGTGGATATCTTATCAGAAGAAGTGAAAATTAGCACATATTTTAAGTAGCTCTTTCACGAAAAATAATATCGTTTTGTTGAGAATTTTTAATAAGTTTTTTATCAATAATTACTCTAAAATAAGGAGCCTTAAAAAGGAATAATTGAAGGATTGTGGTCACAAATGAACTTTGAAATCTGAGGAAAGACTCATTAGAAAAAAACTCCTTCAGAAATTCTTCTACCACTTGTTTTTTTTTTGTGATGAGTTCAATCAATATTCTTAGTTTTTATATAATATTTTAATTGTTCAAAGATTTAATAGTTTATATGTTTGACCTTTACAGAAGATCTTAACCAATCGATGGAGATACTTTCATGCACTAGATTTGTTTTGTTTTTCTCTGTCAACTAGAGTTTGGTAGAAATTATTATATCTAGGAAAGATTCATGAAGTCCTTTTAATAAAATATTCTTTTATGAAATTTTTCTATTATTTAGTGAAGGAAATAGAAACACACAAAACAAACCTGAGACTCAATAAAGAGAGCCGAGGAAACAAAAAGCTCAAGTATTGCACCGTTGACCATAGGCGGAGGCTCGTCAGAGGTTGATGATGTTGAAAAGGCAGAGAAAAGCTCATCTCCTGCGACTTGAAGGCTCACGAGATTCTCCTCTTGATTTACCTCCACCTCCGGTACAGCGACGTACATGGTTCCGGCGATGCACTGTATCTGAATACTCTTTGAGCTGTCAGCAACGTTGCATAAACTCCATGATTCGGACCATAAAGGAGTCGACATCATGAGCGAAGCTTGTAACTCGCTCGTCTCAAATCGGCACTCTTCCATGACTGGCGTCGACTACTTGTGTGGATTGTCTTGTTAACCTTAGCCTTTTTAACGAAAGAATGTTGGAAGGAAAATTTCTAAGAAACCTCCATATAGGTTCTTGCGTATTTACTTTGAAGGTTCTTGTCTACTTGATGAGTCGTCTCTTTTAGTCTCCTTTAGTTTTTTTCTGTCTTTTTTTCCCTAAATAGTTGTACTATAAGGGTCCATCTTAAAGATATGTGCAAGACATGACAAAATAAAGGATGCAAACCAAAGCTTTTGATTATACCCAGTAACCTTAATGGTTTAGACTTAAGGATATCGATTACATCTTATGATATGCAATAAATTGTGGTAAGAACCTATCTATCCTTTCATGGAAAATCACACATAAATCAGCCTACATATGTGCCTGAGACATATTGAAGTTTATTTGGCAAAACTTTCAAGAGAATGAACTAACAGCTTTTTAAGCTTACTGTTAAGTGATTTTAGTGCTTAAGTACTTTGCATGACTTAAAATACTTTTTAAGTTGGGGTCTCTCTCTCCAAATAGATCCTTGTTATTATTTTGTCATTAACTTTTTTTTTTTATTTAGCTAAACAAAAGGAGTGGAGTAAAAGGAATGAAAGGTCTACCTCATCTTTCTGAGCACCACTATTTGGGGCATCTGTGTGGGGACAAGACAACTAGAGTATAATCTGGGGCAGTTACAAAACAAAGCACTTAAGCGTAGATTAAAAAATCTCGCATAAACAGTGATTAAAGAGATCATATGAATCTACAGTGCCATAAATATCCAATCTGAACTATTATTGTTCTAACGTTACCACCTAAAGTAACATTGTAATGACCATCTTTGATATTTAATTTCCTTAAACATCCCTTCTTAAGAAGGAATATAATCATACCGCAAATAGTGAAGTCGGTTCTAGCCAAATTATGATTAGAAAGATGTTTATGTTGTGGAAGGATGTTTAATTTGATTGATATAACATGTCTTTATATAAGGATTACAAGCAAAGACTCCATAAATCATAGGCGCTATATACATAAGCGTATGAGCCTTATTACATATTACAATGGTTATGGCCCATCCACGAATGGGTTTATAACATTCTCCCTTGGATATCATAACCATATGGACTTGTACTATGCTTAATGTTAGTCTCGTTAAAACCTTTCTTTGATAAAACTCAAAACCCAATGTGGTAAAAAAAAAACTAAGGACATGACAAAAGAGTACAACACATGATACTCCCCCTGATGAATGCATCACTGAAGATATTTCAGTCTACGCATTCCTATCTGGTGGATGAGTTTCCTGAACGTCGTAGTAGGCAGTGACTTGGTGAATAAGTCAGCTGAATTCTCGCTGGATCTGACTTGTAACACCTGGACCTCGTCTGCCTTCTGGAGCTCATGAGTAAGGAAGACTTGGACAGAATGTGCTTCGTCCTATCTCCTTTGGTGTAGCCATCTTTGAGCTGTTTCATAGATCGCCAA
>JABAYD010076951.1:4228-24011 GCA_014822095.1 Diplotaxis tenuifolia | reverse complement strand
TACAAATAAAAGTTATATGTACCGATAACATGCTAGTAATCATAATTAGGTAACTAGCTAAAAAAAAATTTGACCAATATATACAACGTATTTTCTAAATTATATACTAAACTACCCCTTATAAACTACCGGTTAACCTCTTATTCTTTCTTTCTTCTTTGTTCTTTCTTCTTTTCTCTGCAATTAGTATTTACATATTATTTTTTTTCTTCTCATCTTCAATACTCTATAAAATCAAAAGATCAATTTCTTCCACCTTATGTAATTTCATACTCTGCTAGTTATTATTATTGTTTTATTCTCATCTTCAAAATTTGAACAGATATCGTTCACGTATCGTTCGTCACTTTTTTTTTGTTCTATATGCTCATGTATAATAAAAATGTTTTTATTCTATATGTTCATGTAGAACAGAAATGCATGTTACTGACATTTTGAAATTTGAGTTTAAATTATAAAAGATTTGGGTTGACAATGGATTAGGGTTTAGAGTTTATATTTCCATGTTGGGTTTAGCGATTAGTGGCTTGAGTTAACTATAGATACTTTAAAATTTGAATAGTACATCGTTTGTCACATTTTCTATTCTATATGCTCATGTAAAATGGAAATGTTTTATGTTCTATATGCTCGTGTAGAATGGAAATGCATCTACTGACATTTTGAAATTTGAATTTAGATTATAAAAAAATTGGATTGACATTGGATTAGAGTTGACATTGGATTAGGGTTTAGGATTATATTTTCATGTAGGGTTTAGTGATTAGTGGCTTGAATTGATTCTATGTAAAATCTCTCAATTATCCTATATTACTTTGGCTATATGGAATATAACATCCAATACAAATATATGTGGCCGATAAACGTATAACGTAGATGACTCATATTTCTTTCAATCTCTTTATGTTAACTGGAAACTTGTTAAGAAATGGGGCAAAACCGGATGAAAATGGCACAAATGACAAATATTACATTATGTCAAAATCAAAGCTATTTACTTAATTTTGACTCCATATATAGTTATTACACAAATAAGCCTTATATTCATTCTCTTAAAATAAACCCTAAACATACATTAAAAATATCAGTCTTAAGGAAAACATCAAACAGGCAAACTAAGTCAGTGCAACTTGACAATGTTTTTTTTGGGTCTAAAGATCGATAACGTTTTCTAATATCTCTATAGTAAATGGTTGTTTGTTTTGTTTCAAAAAAATGGTTGTTTGTTTTGTTTCAAAAAAATGGTTGTTTGTTTAAAGAATAGAAGGTTATACAAATAAAAGTTATATGTACCGATAACATGCTAGTAATCAAAACACCATCTATTTATTCGTAACCAGAGGAGTGAATAGAATCGGGTGATTGTGATCAAAAGGTACGGAAGAGAGGTTGGGACAAAAGGTAAGGAAGAGAGGTTGGGACGCTAACACGTTTCAGCTTCGATCCACCTGCTATACAAAATTAAGTTACAATTATTTCTGGTCATCGAACATGGTTATGGAATCGTGCTTTAAAACCTATTTGAATACCCAAAGAAATGCTATATCCGTAGGCTGCACCTCTCCTTGAAAATTAGTTTAGGTTTGTTTATAAGTTTGGGATACTCAGATTAATTTAAAAAACCATATGAATGAATACGTATGCAGAATTAGAGGGGAAAGTTGACAATATTTTTACATTGACATATCGGTAGAAATGAGATACAATTTATTATTAAAGAGTGGCAAGTTAGAGCATATTTAACCAAGAGAACTTAAAGAAGAGAACTAAAAAAAGAATAAAATAGTAGGGTGGGTCCCACCATTCCGAAATTTGGGGTGCTTCTGTTGCTTAAATAAGAGATATTGGAAAGGTTTTTCATCTGTACGTGAGTCCCACTGACACATGACGGCATATAATTGATTAGTTTTTAATTTTGGTTTCATAATCAAAGAAAAAAAAGCATCCCATTTAGGATGCTAGGTTAAAGATGCTCTTAGAACACCTACGTCGAGTTTGTTGTCTACGTCCGTCTCTGACCAATGTACTAAAATATGACACTTCTTTTAATGGAAATCCAGTGTGAAAAAGAGCAGTCCCATCGAAATCTTAATAAATATTTTAATTATAAAACTTACAAATATTAAAAAGACAAAATGGTAAAACCATATCTTAAAAAAACTATGAAAACATCTAAGTCACTATTAAAACACATGCATAATTTTATTTGCAAATTTTAAATTTAGTTATATTAAAAATAATAATATATTGTTGAAAAACTCAAAAAATTTAAGGGTATCTTCAACCCCAAAATCCTAATTTTAAAAAGCAAGACTTCAAAATGAAGATTTGAGAGTTGATTGTTTCAACCATGAATCCTCGGAAAAATCTTTAAAATTTATTTATTTACATTATATTCTTACATTAATAAAATTTGAAAATAACAATAATAAAATTTCACAAATACATATAAAACATACATTTCATATATCATACACCACAGAATACTGTACATATTATATAATAAAAGATAAAGATATATTACATACATAATAAAACAACATACATACACACAAAAATTAAAAAGTTACATATAAAATAATACTCTCATATGTGTTCAATCAACGCATTTCAAAGTGATAAATGAGCTTCTTTATTTAATTCGTAAATTACGAGCTAGAAATTATTGAAATTAAACATTTGTTCATTTACTGCTATTTCAACAGTTATCTTAGGCGCTGATCTTGTATCTGTAATTGTTGCGTTGATACCACGTTCATCTTCCCTTATCATGTTATGCATTATGATATACAATGTCATTATATCATGCATTTATTCTTTCTCCTAGTAATGTGCAGATCCTATTACGATTGCAAATTTAGATTGTAGAATTCGAAAGGAACGTTCCACATATTTTTTACATGCTTCTTGTTTTACTGTAAATAATTTTTTTCTTGAGACCTGAGATCTCTTATAATTGAACAACTAGATTTTGACTCACGCTTAAGAAGCGCGGGTAATTTTTTTGTTGACCGTAAAGACAAATATCAAATGAATTTATAACTATTCTTATATATATTATTTAAAAGCTGTTCTATTATTTTTATTTACGTCTAGTCGAATGTTTTCATTGTATTTTCATATCTGAGTCAGATTTGTGGTCGCACCGGTAGATCAATTTATTCGTATATAGAAAGGGTAGGATATAATAAAACGAATATGGCAAAAATACCTTTAAAAGAATATGCAAGATCGTTATTAATCCATTGAAAAGAATATTTTTGATATATCAATATATATTTGACTTGCATAAGAATAATTTTTTTGTATGTAAAATTTGATCAAGCGTTTGCGTTATTTGTAATTTTTGCAATATATATTATATCTAGATTTTGACCCGCGCTTTGAAAGCGCGTTTTTTAATAATAAACAAATTTTGGTTTGTTATACAATATTAGTTTACAAAGTCGTATTATATAGAAGCAAAAGATTTTTTTTTTAAAAAAATATATATATATATATAATTTATAAATTATTGTATTTGAGATTTTGTATGTACGTTTTTATGTAACTCTCTCTTAGAGTCTTGGGCCTCAACATTTTAGCCGGACTAAAAAATTGAATCGAAATCGGCTCAAAAATACATGTTCAGTTCGGTTGGGTCCATGGTAAAAACATACTGGGTATCTTTCTGAACTTGTGGGTCTCTATTCAATTTTAATTCTATCTGAGGCCCAATCGGACATCTGAAATACCCAATATATTTTGCGTATATTAGGTATATTTCGTTATTTCAAATAGGTTTTCGATATTACATATATATTTTTAAGTGTTGAGTTTAGATTTTTGGTAATGTTTTTTGGTTTCGAATAAAATTCTCATTTTTAGAAATATATTTTTGGTATCGAGATAAAATTTTGGTAGTTTTTGTTTTTTTTTGTCAGATTTCAGATACAATTTGAGTTTTTAGATACTTCGAATCAGGTCCTAAATTCCTGAATCGATTTGAACTGTATAAGTTATACTAGGGTGTGACCAATTAATATTAAAAATTGATAAAACAAAATGGTTATCTTTGTTGTTGAATATGTGTTTATTCATATAGATTGTATAAACCATTATAAGCTTTGGTAAATTTATGTAAACTACATGATTCAATGTTTATTAATTGGGTTATGGATTATAGTTTAATAGTCATATTCAAATTAATTTTTTTTTGTTTTAAGCATTGGAACCCAGCCTTTTCACATTATTAGACTCATCAAAATTTTAAAGATATTAAAAAAAAAACAACTAATATGAGGACCAACCATATATGATTTTTGTCTTCAATATGCTTTGCTCAGAATCCTATAAACAAAAAGATTCAGTAAAATAGACACGGTTAATTTCATACATCAATAAGACAAATAGTACTACCTCATTCTAAAAGTTTGGATTTCTAGAACCTCATTAGGGCCAAAACATTTTTTTTTGGAAAAGACTTCAGTATTGATATATAGTAAAACCACATTAAATGTACAATATTCATCGTTAAGTTGATTCCATCTCGTCCTAAATTAATTCCTGATTCTATGCAATATTTATATAAATTAATTCGACTAATTTGGAAATATTTTGATCTTTTTATTGTCATGCAAGGATTACGTGATTGATATCCAATTAAATCTTTGAAAACTCGAGGATTAGAAAACTAACAACGTTTCTAATGAATATTTAATATAGGTAGATATTTAAATGTATCATTACGTGATTGATAATCGTATTTTATCTTTGGAAACACACCCTTCTCTTAGCTGAAAATAGTAGCACTATTTTTTTTCTTAACGTTGGTATACCTTACTTCTGTCATTTCTTTGAATTGCATACCAAGTATAGTCAAACTGAGTTTGACATCGAGTGGAAAAAACATGTCATCTTTATTTATTTTTGCAACATTTTTTATTACGTATATATAGATCGAGATTCACAGTTTTATATCACACTAAACTATTCCAAAAAATGGCCTTTTAAAAATTTTAAACAGAATGCATAATAAATTTTTGCAAACCTTAGAAATGAGTTAAACAAAACCATTAACGCGTTTTTTACATGTTGTAATTCGTTTGAAATTGAGTAAATGTATAGAAGGAAAATTATATCGAACTATGTTTTTGTTGTTTGTTGTTCAGCTCCTCTAATATACTGAGAAATCATGTCCGTGAAGCAAGAAATACTAAAATTTGATTAAAAGAACATCCCTGATATATAAAACTCTGTTTTACTCGATTGTTGTACATCTCCTCTAATATACAATAAAATTTGGTCATAGAATTTGCTTGAGGAGATGACACCTCAGCAAAATGGCATACACGTGAATAAAATACCAACTTAAGGTTACTCTTAATAATTGCTTTTCTTTTAATAATAAAGGGATGTATCCCGAAATCAATTTCATGTATTTTACAATTATTTGAATTTGAATCTGAACTTAGTCGGACCCAAAAATAACCAATGCAAGCCAAATTTTTTTAAATGTCTAGTTAATAATAATAACATAGAAGTAAACATGAGTTAGAGGTTGTCTTTGATATTGAAAAGTTATATTAAGAGTTCATATTGAAATCTTCATATAGTTGTCGTTTTTATTAACAAAATAAAAAATCTATCAAGGTATAAAATTATTAGTAAAATATATAATATAATTATGGGGACAATAATATTGTTTTAATTGCTATTAATATGATCATTAATAATAATGTTGTATGGTTAGAGAAAATAAAAGGGAAGACCAAAATATTAAAAAGAAAAGAGTCCAAATAACTTTTTTTTAAATAGAGTTATTTAAATTCCTTCTCTTTTAATAGTATAAAAGTTGAACATTTTGGATAAAAACCATAAACAAAATAATAACACATATTATACTTATTTCTCTGAATAGTGCTATTGACAGAAGGAGTGGTATCTTGAGCAAACTTTTAAAATAAATTTGATGACTTCAAAACGTTAATGTCGTTGTTGTTTCCTGGCATACCAAAGTAAACATGCCATATCCATATATCATGATATGCAACTGCTTCAAGAATTATTGTGGGTGCTTCGATGCGGCCTACAAATTGCCCGACCCAAGTAGTTGGAAAATTTTTCCACTTCTAATGCAAACAATCAAGACTACCCAACATTATGAGAAATCCATGTTGTTATCCGATGTGGAGAAACCTAGCAACATATTATGATGTTAGTGACCTTAGATTCCACTCAGACAAAATTTTGACAATTGCTCGACTAAGCGCTTCATGCATTCGATTGCCATAAACTCGTATTTTAATCTATTCATTTGCGGCATCAGCAGGCATTCCACATACAATCTTCCTAAATCATCACATCGTTGAGTTAAGTAATTGTCACGTTGTTAACATCATCAAAAATGTGAAGAAAAAGGTTTTTCGACATTCGAAGTCGCCGATGGAATTCTCTTTTACTGTACGCAAGAGTTTCAGAGAAGTAATCATTGAAAAAACTTGTTGGACATTTTCTTTGAGTGATTTGGTGTAGAAGGCGGTTGTCGTTGAAAAACAAATTGATAGCAATATTTTTTTCTTTATCAATTGTTTCAGTATCATCCATAAAATCATTAAACTCATATGAGTCTGAAGAAATTTTTTTTGAAAAAATGGACTTCCAATACTAAATTTAATTGTTTATAAGGTAATAAGCTGTGATGTTTGTCTAACATCTATATGTGTGTTTTTATAGATAAGATGTCACCACTTGTAATATACTTGTAATATATGTAATATGGTCGACGAGCTATTTCTCCACTAGAAATATCGTATAGCACCAACCGTTTTCTGAACTATGACCTAATACTATTTATCCCTGAAAAAAGTTGAAAACCTATTTCCTCATCAAAGTAAAAAGTTTTATCTTTGTTTCCACACAAATATAAAAATCGAAATACCAAACCCCATAGAAACTCAATTGATATTGGTTTTACTGTTTTTAAGCAAAATCATAAACCCTATAAACTAATGACTTACCGGATTAATATCCGATTATGATCCAAACCTTAATTAAAATATATGAAGCCCCAAATTTTAGACCCGGCCGGACAAAATTTCTCCAAATTATTAAAGTTTTCTCATTTCAGAAACCTTGAAAAAAAACAAATTGAAAAACCTAAAGGCTGCAATCAAAAGAAATCAAGGGAGCTAACAAATGTCCATGGTCCTTGTCTATTTTAGTTCTTGTCCAAAACGGTCCAGATTGAAACAAAAACCCTCTGTCTTTTTTCATGTGTGACTCTCAAAAGTTTCTGTTTTATTTTTAAGATTATTCTGTAACTATGTTGTTTTTGTGCTTCGTTAACGACGTGTGTTCTTCTGCTGATGTGTGTTATTTATTTGTTTTGTCAAGCTTTGTTTTTGTTTGGATTTAAGACAGTGAACATAGCTTAAATCAAATAAACATATTAGGCCTTCGATTTTTGTCCGAAGCGAATGGGCGAACCGGAACGGACCGTTTTTTTTTCGGTTTTCGGTTCGGTTCGGTTTTCAATTCGGTATGGTTTTAAAAATTAATTCGATTTTTGGTTTAGTTCAGTTCGGTTTTCGATTTTCAGAAAAAAAAATTAAAACTTAAAAAAACCGAAAATAACCAAAAATATCCAAAAATAACCGAAAAACCGAACCGAAAACATCACATAAGTATTTCAACTAATTAATTGCAAATCTACCAAAATAAAATAAAAATTGATTTTCGTCAATAGAAACCAAAAACCTACCGAAAACTTATAAAAACAGAAAAGAGGAAATTTCCGGGAAGTTGCGTAAGTGGACCCAACTTAAATCAAACCAACAACACATGTAGAGTCGCCACCTATTTATACAGAATCTGACACGAGACAACAGATGTAATAGTTTCAAAAGCATCAACAAGTCATGGGAAGTATCGCTGAGCCCTGGGGAATCTCGGAGAGCGAAAACGCAAACGCGACGCCTAAGGGTTTGAACAGGGAGCTGCGACATGGGAAAACGGCACACAACATGTCGTCATCGTCTCTGAGGAAGAAATCAGACTTACGATTGATTCAGAAAGTTCCATGCAAAACTCTCAAGAACGTTCTCTCTAATCTTCAAGAAGTCATTCTTGGTACTAAACTCACTGTTTTGTTTCTCGCGATTCCTCTCGCCGTTATCGCCAGTTATTATCACTACGGTCGCGTAAGCTCCTCTTTTCCTTTTATTCCTTTTTGTTTGAGAGGAATTTTCCAGAGATATTAGGCAATTTTGTTCAGTTTCCTCCTAAAGAATCCCCTGAATTAAGATATTGTTTAGTTGAGTGGAATATAAATTCACAACTTAAAGGATTTTAATATACTAATTGTAGAACCAAAATCTTGATGGATTTCTTGGATTTTAATATAGAGTAAAGTAACTCGGCTATTCTTCGGTTTGGTTTAGTATATTTTTGTTTTTAAGCATCATAGACATAAATACATATGAATCATTTGGATTTGTAAGATTTGAGTCGATTTTGTTCTTTTAGTTTTCGATTTGGTTCGAGTAATAAAACTTAAAATCGATTAATATCCAAAAATTAGAAATTGGGTTCAGTTTGCTTTCTAGTTATATAAAAACTGTTTTTTCAGCATTTAATGTATTTGGCGACGTGATTTATCCGTTACCTTTATTTAGTGCGTTGCGTCAAAAAGATAAAGACAAGTTTATCTATTTATTAAAAAATACGTTTCTTTTGTAAAATGTGTGACAGCCGTTGATATTTGGACTGAGCTTGATAGGTCTGACACCTCTTGCCGAGCGAGTTAGCTTTCTGACAGAGTAAGTACTTATCGTCCCCCATCAATTTATTATTTTCGTACTTATAGGTGTTTTGTTAATATATTTTCACTGATTAATTAAAATATTCCTTATATTTTATTTAGTATCTAACTAATTAAAATCCTAAATGTAAATTTTGTAAGTGCTGACTAAATGTTTTTAAAAAGCTACTTTCCTGTTTCTTATTTAAAACATTTAGGGCAACATTATTGCATGGTTTCTTGTGGTGGGTTCTTAGAATATATATATGTGTATGTATAGACGCATATATAATACACATATATGTGTATTAAGAACCAACCACAAAAAAACATGCAATAATCATGCCCTTACAAGAAAAGATTTTCATGTATGTTCTTAAGAAAATATGTTCAAAGCTTTTCTTGTATCATATACAAATCAAGAAGCATAATATGAATTGTAGTTAGAATTTGTACAACATATTTCAACATAAGATTATAATAGCCCTGATCGTCCTCCCTTTACCCGTGCAGGCAACTAGCTTTCTACACAGGTCCAACAGGTAACAGTTTCATACAAATTAAACTATTCCCAAAATCGACTAAAAATGTAATCAGTAACGTCGCTTATATGTTTTTAAAGAATAACGTCGCTTAAATGTTACAATGTGTTTTCTTGGCAGTGGGCGGTTTGTTGAACGCCACTTGTGGAAACGCGACAGAGCTGATAATAGCGATATTAGCGTTGGCCCATAACAAAGTGGCCGTGGTGAAATACTCTCTACTGGGTTCAATTCTCTCAAACCTTCTCTTGGTTCTTGGCTCCTCCCTCTTTTGTGGTGGCATTGCCAATATCCGCCGCGAGCAGCGGTTCGACCGGGTATATATGCCCTTACCTTTTAATTCTTATGGTGCTTTAATATAACCAAACAGGGAAAGAAGAATACAAAGCGAACCCATACCAAATAGCTGTAATATAGACAAGAATGCATTGAAATACAGTAACATACTCGCGTATTTTTCAAGTTGTCTTGACTTAGACGGTATCAGTAAGCTGGTAGGTATTTTATTTGACGTGATTATTATTTTCTTATTGTTACAGAAACAAGCTGATGTGAACTTCTTCTTACTGCTTATGGGTCTGCTGTGTCATTTGCTCCCATTGCTGTTAAAATATGCAGCGACTGGAGAAGCATCAACCTCTCTGATTAACAAAATGTCGCTTAGTCTGTCCAGGACAAGCAGCATCGTTATGCTTATTGCTTACATTGCATATCTCATCTTCCAGCTCTGGACTCACCGCCAATTATTTGAAGCACAAGAGGTAACAAAACGTTATAAGTTTAAAATTTACTTGATTAAGAATAATGCTAATGAATGATGTACCTATACTATTCTTAAATGGGATTCAGGATGAGGATGATGCCTACGATGATGAAGTGAAAGTTGAAGAAACTCCGGTGATAGGATTTTGGAGTGGATTTGCTTGGCTCGCTGGGATGACACTAGTCATCGCATTGCTATCGGAGTATGTTGTAGCCACGATAGAGGTATTTAATTAAGTTGAACAATATATATATATATATATATATATATATATATTTTTTTTCGAACAAAGGTTTTCACAAACTATTATTATAAAATTGGTCAGGATGCATCGGACTCATGGGGACTATCAGTGAGTTTCATAAGCATCATATTACTTCCCATTGTCGGAAATGCGGCTGAACATGCTGGAGCCATCATTTTCGCTTTCAAAAACAAGCTGGTGAGTTATGTTTGCTTTACAACGTTCTAGATTGTGGTATTCTAGTTTCGTTTTATGCTTAGTGCATTTTTTTTTTCAAAATGCAAAAACATTTGTTAGAAAAGAAAAAGTGTTATTTAAAAAATATATATAGCATTGTAAACAAATATTGCTTGATGCAGGACATATCTCTAGGGGTGGCATTGGGCTCTGCAACTCAGATTTCTTTGTTTGTGGTAACTTACGAAAGATTCGATGGAAAAAGTTACCTCCGATATAACACAAATCTAAGACAATAATATTAACGTGTGCGTTTCCTCAGGTCCCTTTGAGTGTTGTCGTTGCGTGGATCCTAGGAATCAAAATGGATCTCAACTTTAAGATCCTTGAAACAAGCTGTCTAGCCCTGGCAATTATCATCACAGCCTTCACTTTACAGGTAAACATTTCTCCTTACACTTTACAATCAAATATTATATTAGGGTAATATGACTACATCTAATTTTGATATATAGTTAGAATAAAATACCTAATTAATTTGGTTTAGCTTGGTACATCGCTTTGTACTTGTAGTAAACACACTTTTATTAGGTTTTTTATTTAGTTGTTTCGGTTAGGATTTGGCTCGGTTTGGTTCAATATAATTTGCTTTTGTATGAGCTTTTATATGCCGTCGTCCCTATAACTATCATTGTTGTTTTCTTGGGCTCGTTATAGGATGGAACATCTCATTACATGAAGGGACTTGTTCTAATGCTGTGCTATATCATCATCGCCGCATGTTTTTTCGTCGACCAAATTCCTCAACCAAAAGGTTCAGAGGTGGGACTTCAACCCAAGAATAGTGTGGGAGGAGGATTTGTCTCTGCTTAAAATGTAGAAAAGAGAAATCATCAGATCACTTAAAAACAAAGACAAAATGATTTGATTGATTAGTCAGCCAAAACGGAAGAGGCTTGTTAGAGAGATTCCTCAGCATGAATGAGTTAGTGAGTGAGGTAAGCTTGGTGAAAACAGGTTTCTTTGATGTTTTATAAGAGGTTACATTTCCTTCTTTTGTTTGTTGGGTATTTTATGTATCATCTTGTATATTAGTATATGTTCTTTTATAAAGTTATATATAAAAGAGATGAGCTGGGGTCTCATAAACCAAACTAGGCTGCAAAATTCATGGTGTTAGTTGATAGATTATGGTTGTAATTTTACTATTCCAAATTTTGCAATCTAGCTTTTCACATGTTCAAAAGATTAGTCTTTATTAAAGTCGTTATTACATTCGATTGCAGTAGAAAACCAACATTTTTGTAGGTCTATAAAACACAAGATGCATTTGAAGAGCGAGTTTAGTCATGTACATTGTTTGTTGTGGAGAAAACGCTGAAACAAACAAACTTCCTTGAACCGCTAAGAACTGTCTCGCTTTCTTAGGGGAAAACTAAAAAGAAAAGCACACACCATTTCGATCTATAGATGTCAACACATAATTTACAAACACTCCTGCTTTTGTAATATGATCACTACTACGTTAGTTAAATAAGTCCTAATATTGTTTGGATAATGATGTAATTCCTTAAATTCTTTAGCTGATCAGGACGTTCTCAGTTGTATATATACAGGCTATTGGCCATACTAATAAGACACTCAACAACTATTACAAACTATTATATGGTATCAGTGTAAGATTCTTTGACCTATTTTTTTCCATCTTCTACTACAAAACCGTACTTCTTCACATAAAAAAGCATGTCTGATTCTACTTCTGCGTTAACATCTACTACTACTCCGGATACTACTAGCTACAACTCCTCTTCGTACTATCTCCATCCGTCCGATAATCCTAGTGCTCTCATCACCTCTATCTTGTTTTATGATGATAACCAGGCCCTGTCCGTTGTCTTGAGACATCTAAAGCCCAATTTTTTTAAACCCAGCTAAAAAAACTATTCTATTTAAAAGATTACTGCCAAACTTTGAACCACGTTCCATTGCACCTTTAATGTTAGATTCAATCACTACACCACAATCCATATTTACCAAAATGATGCTCTATAAATACATAACATTATTTGGCGCCTAAACCTTGAATTTTATCCGCTTTAGCCTAGGGCCCAAGGCCGTGCCTGGTGATAACTATTTTGAGGGGGCTAGAGAACTCTCTAACTCTATCCAAGCAAAGTAAAAGCTCATATTTCTTAATGGATCTCTACCAAAGCCAACAATTGATATATCCAGATGGTTTGCTACAAATTCCATGCTCGTTGGATAACGATGTCTATCAATCCTAAGATACATTCTACTGTCACTTTTTTCCCAGGTGCTCATGAACTTTGGGAAACTCTTCAGAAAAACTTTTCTGTTCGGAATGGCGTTAGGATCCATCAACTACAGGATGCAATGGGATCATGTCAACAAAACGGACAAACTATTATAGATTACTGTGGAAGACTTAAAAGGTTGTGGGAAAAGCTCGACAATCTCAAAACAATACGTTCTTGCACATGTGATGCCGCAACCGACATAGAAAAAGAACGCGAGGAGATTCGTGTGCATAAGTTTATTTTTGGACTTGATGAGTCCCGCTTCCGAAACATATGTTCTCAGATTATTGATGAAGACCCTTTTCTGGACTTGAACAATGTCTACTCACGTGTGGGTCGAGAGGAACAACACAACTCGGACTGCATACATTAAAATAGAGCCTGTGTGGTTCTTTGGTCAAGCTGAATCATCTAAACAAGAGACAAGTCAAGCTGCTGCAGGAATAACTAACCATTCTCGTGATCCAAATAGATTATGTACTCATTGTTCTAGAAAAGGACATGAAAACTCATAATGCTTTCTGCTACATGGATAATCAACCTCCTCGTACGGATCAGGACAGCGAGGACGCGGTGGTCGTTTACCTACTGGAAGCCGAGGTTGTGGTCGCACAAACTCTACACAAGCTATGACCAACAATACAACATCTTCAACTCCAATAAGCAACGACCAAATCTCTCAAATAATTCAACTACTACAATCTACTCAACAACGGTCCAACATCTCGACTGAAAAGTTGGCTGGTAAACCAAAGTTTCATGATGTGATTATTGATACATGCGCCTCACATCATATGACAGAAAATTTATCTTTACTAACCGATATCACTGACATTCTTCCATTGTCGATCAAGTTTCCTGATGGACGTTACTCAAAAGCACATAAAAGGGCAAAATTATGCTTAGTAGCGATTATCACTTAAGCGATGTGTTATATGTTCCTGATTTCAACTGCACCCTGATTTCAGTTTTTCGTCTCCTTAAACAAACTGGATGCATAGTGATGCAGCGTATCATCACTTTCACCGCCATTGTTATGGGCTTCTTCATTGCAGGCTTTACTTAGGTTACAAGTTATTGATTTTCCTTTTATTATTAGGATTGATAAATGTTCAATTTCCTTTTTCATTAGGTTTAGCTTTTACTACGATTAGTATAAATAGGGGCTTTGGGTTATTGCAATGAGACACCTTTGGATTTTGATTAATAAAGATTTGAAGGACACAAGAGCTTTCGAGCACTGCGAAGAGTATTCGCGCCCTTGTTCTCGTTTTCGAACTAAAAACTTCGGAAACACGTAACAAATCTATCGATCAAACCCTTGATCTCTAGGTTACATAGCTTCCGCTCTCCATCAGTTGGTATCAGAATCAGTACGTTTCTGGATTATTTTCCTCTCTCGTTATCATGTCAAAGACAACAGGAGAAGGAACTATCATCAAGATAACAGAATTACGAGACCTGCTCATAGAGATGCAATCTGCAACTCAAGCATCGTTACAACAGCAAACTGCAGCATTCACCACTGCGTTAACGCTCTAACAAATCGTCTTGACGCCTTAACCACCACGTTAACGAATCGCGTGGACCCCAAAACTGGCCACTCGCTGGGGTTCCGATCCAAGACGCACAACTTCACCTCCACCTCTGCCACAACCTCAACAACAAATTCTTCAACAACAAAAACGACCGCTAAATCAACACCACCCACGTGATGCTCGACCTCAAATTCTATATGAGGAAGAAGATGAGCATTGGCGAGTATATCTGGAGGACTTGCGACAGCGAGATATCATCAATACTCGATGGGAACAAAGTTTTAAAGTAGATATACCTGAATTTCATGGTGGCCTTAAAGGCGATGACCTGATCGATTGGTTGATAACCCTCGAAGAAATCCTCGAATTCAAGCAAGTCCCACCTAATCGCCGCGTCTCTCTTGTGTTATGCGTTTCCGTGGTCATGCGGCTACATGGTGGAAGCAACTGAAAACCACACAGTCACGTACGGGTAAAGAGCCTATTAACTCATGGGAAAAATTAACAAAACATCTGCGTCAAACCTTCCTCCCTCATAACTACGAACACACTATGTATACAAGGCTCCAGAACTTGCGCCAGGGCAACCGCACCGTCGACGAATACGCTGAAGAATTTTCACTGTTATTAACTCGCAATGAAATTAATGACAGTCAAGTTCAACTCATATCTCGTTTTATTGGAGGCTTACGCCCACAACTACAAACTTCTATGGCCCAATTTGATCCAACTACTATTGGGGAAGCTCATCGCCGGGCAGCCTCTTTTGAACAACAATCTCGGGCAAGCACTTGGAGTTCATCTTCTTCACGAACACGTTCTCAGGGCCAGACAACCGGCACTAATCCTCCTTCAACAACAAAGGACAGTGCGGATGTTAAAATCCCCAGCCAGGACGAAACACAACTTCGGCGATCAACAAGATCAACCACAACGCGTTGTTACGGTTGTGGAGAAGCCGGTCACAGGATCAACGCGTGTCCTCATGCTTCTCGACGAGGATTAGTCATAAACGAGTCCGTTGATGACCAGGAGGTATATGATTCTCAGGAGGACGGAGACCTTGAAAACGACTTCAACGTCCATCACACCGGCGGCGATCAGGGTCAACTCTTGATTCTACATCGGTCTTGCTTAGCACCACAACAACCAGATGACAAATGGTTGAGGACAAACATCTTTCGATCTACTTGTACTATTAAAGATCGCGTGTGCAACTTCATAATTGATTATGGTAGTTGTCGCAATGTCATCTCCGAAGAGGCAGTCCGCAAGCTTGGTATTTCTACAGAGCCTCACCCGGCTCCATATTCATTGGGCTGGTTGTCCGAGGGGACCAATTTACGCATCACCAAACGCGCCTTGGTGTCATTCTCAGTTGGAACAATCTACAAAAATCGCCTTTATTGTGATGTCGCATCGATGGACATTAGTCACCTCATCCTTGGGCGACCTTGGGAGTATGATCGTAAAATCATACATGACGGATCTAAGAACACATACAGCTTCACGTGGAACTCCCACCAGATTGTCCTTCTCCCATATCGTGAACCAACAACGCCAACATTTGTGTCTCCTCCAACGATCCAGTTACCACAACCACGATCCACGAAAATGCTCTGTTCTTACTCTACCTTCCTCTCGAAATTAAAAATAGAGGGACACGCATTCGCCCTCGTTCCAGCACCACACCTTTCAACACTCACAACAACACCATCTCCTTCCCTCTCGGTTGTGCTAGACGAATTCTCTGACATTTTTCCAGCAAACTTAACGGAGGGATTACCACCACTTCGTGATATTCAGCATCAGAATGATCTCGTTCCCGGCGCAACTCTCCCCAACCGACCTCATTACCGCAGGAGCCCGAGTGAGCACATGGAATTGCGTCGTCAAGTAGAAGAGCTGTTACAAAAGGGACATATCAAAGAGAGTCTGAGCCCTTGTGCAGTTCCAGCTCTTTTAATTCCCAAAAAGATGGTTCTTGGCGGATGTGTGTGGATAATCGATCTATCAACAAAATCACTATACGTTACAGATTTCCAATCTCGAGATTAGATGATTTGCTTGATCAAATTGGAACAGCAAAAATCTTCTCCAAGATTGATCTCAAAAGTGGTTATCATCAGATTCGTATTCGTCCGGGAGATGAATGGAAGACAACTTTTAAGACTCGTGAAGGTCTATTTGAGTGGTTAATCATGCCTTTCGGCTTGTCGAATGCTCCTAGCAACTTTATGAGGATTATGAATCAGGCCTTACGCGAATTCATCGGTCGATTTGTTGTCGTCTATTTTGATGACATACTTATCTTTAGTACTTCTCTTTCGGAACATGAAGATCATATGCGGCAAGTGCTCACTGTCTTATGAAAAGAGAAGCTTTTTGCAGCAGCTTAGAAGTGTGAATTTGGTGTATCTCAGGTTCTTTTCTTGAGATATATTGTATCTGACAAGGGACTTGCGGTGAATATGTCTAAAATAGAAGCTGTCAGGTCGTGGCCTCAACCAAAAACAGTTTCTGAAGTTCGTAGTTTTCATGGCCTCGCCTCTTTTTATCGGCGTTTCGTCGAACACTTTAGTACTATCATGGCGCCAATAACTTCTTGCATGAAAGAGGGCAAGTTTGCTTGGACACACGAAGCTTCTGCAGCCTTCGCGTTAATCAAGGAGAAGCTGACTACGGCTCCCATTCTTGTCCTACCTGACTTCTCTGTTATGTTCGAACTTCATTGTGATGCATCAAAGTTGGGGATCGGTGCGGTGCTCAGTCAACGTGGGCGTCCAGTTGCCTGTTTTAGTGAGAAATTGGCTGGTGCTCGCGGTCGCTATAGTACATACGATGTTGAGTTTTACACCATTGTTCAAGCTATCAAACATTGGCGTCATTACCTCGTTCATCGGGATTTCGTGCTTTTCACCGATCATGATGCTTTGCGCCATCTGGACAACCAGGCAAAGGTCTCTTCTAGGCATGCGGGTTGGATCTCTTTTCTACAACAATTCACTTTCTCTATTCGTCATCAATCCAGAGCAACTAACCGTGTCGCCAATGCCCTTAGCAGAAGACCTTCTTTGCTTACCACAATGCACACACGCGTTTTGGGTTTCGACTCGTTTAGCGAGTTGTATCCAACGGATGCCTTTTTTGCTAAGATTCATGCCGACGTTCAACTCAGCCTTCTTGATGATTATTCGTTGCTTGACGGCTTCTTGTTTAAAGGACTTCGTTTGTGTGTGCCTGATTGTAGTCTCCGTTTACAGATCATCAGTGAATTAGATAACGAGGGGCACGTAGGAAGAGATCGGACACTTCACTTGGTTTCAACTTTGTACTTTTGGCCAACCCTTCGCGAGATGTTGAGCGTTTCGTGGCTCGCTGCAGAATTTTTCAGCATTCTAAAGGTAAAGCAACTAATGCAGACCTCTATCTTCCTCTACCAGTTCCAACGCAGCCATGGATCCATGTAAGTATGGATTTTATTTTGGGTTTGCCAAGGACCCAGCGAGGTCATGATTCTATCTTTGTGGTAGTGGATCGTTTTTCTAAAATGGCACATTTTGTGGCCTGAAAGAAGACAACAGACGCTGTTAATGTGGCAGTTCTCTTCTTTCGTAAAATCTATCGCCTCCATGGCTTGCCGTCTTCTATTGTTTCCGATCGAGATACTCGCTTTCTTAGCCATTTCTGGCGCTCGCTCTGGAAGATTTTGGGTACTTCTCTTGATATGAGCACTTCGTATCATCCTCAATCTGATGGTCAAACCGAGGTCACTAATCGATCTTTGGGTAATCTTCTCCGCTGCCTTGTGGGCGATGATATTCGTTCATGGGACGCTAAACTAGGACATGCCGAGTTTGCTCACAACCATGCTCTTAATCGTAGCTTGGGCTTCTCGCCTTTTTGGGTTGTTTATGGCATCATTCCGTGTGGTTCTCTCGATCTCTCTACCGTTCCCGATAGGACTCGTCATCATGGTGAAGCTATTGATTTCGTCTCTGATATACAGGATATACATATGCAAGCTCAGTCTAATCTTGAAGTTTCAACGGCAAAGTATAAAGATGCGGCAGATAAGAAGCGTCGCGAGGTTCTCTTTGCTCCTGGTGATCTTGTTTGGGTTTACTTGACCAAGGACCGGCTTCCTTTGCGAGAGTACAATAAAATGAAATCCAAAAAGATTGGACTGGTTGAAGTACTGGAGTGTATCAATCTTAACGCTTATCGCGTCCATCTTCCGGCTCATCAACATACATCGGACGTTTTCAATGTTAAACATCTTTCTCCGTTTCATGGTGATAACCGGCGCCGGATTCGAGGACGAATCCTTCTCAACCAGGGGGAACCTGATGCAGCGTATCATCACTTTCACCGCCATTGTTATGGGCTTCTTCGTTGCAGGCTTTACTTAGGTTACAAGTTATTGATTTTCCTTTTATTATTAGTATTGATAAATGTTCAATTTCCTTTTTCATTAGGTTTAGATTTTACTACGATTAGTATAAATAGGGGCTTTGGGTTATTATAATGAGACACCTTTGGATTTTGATTAATAAAGATTTGAAGGACACAAGAGCTTTCGAGCATTGCGAAGAGTATTCGCGCCCTTGTTCTCGTTTTCGAACTAAAAAATTGATCTCTAGGTTACATAGCTTCCGCTCTCCATCACATAGCCATATTTACTGATACTTTGTGTGTGTTGAGGGACCGTTTTACGAAGACCCTGATTGGAACATGTGAAGAACGTGAGGGGGTTTTATTATTTCACGAGAGTCATAGCTGCAAGTGTTCATCGTACCGCGTATAAGAATTCTTCTACCTCAAAAATATGGCATCGGCGGCTTGGACATCTTTCTTTTAGGGTTTTATTTTCTTTACCGTTTTTAGATAAACTTGGTTTTGATTCTGATCAAGCAGCATCTTGTGAAATTTGTTTCTAGAGCTAAACAAACTCGTTGTGTTTTTAATAATAGTTCTAATAAAGCTTCTTCGCCATTTTCTTTGATACGTTGCGATGTATGGGGTTCTTACCGAAATCCTTCTTCTTGTGGAGCTAAATACCATTTTTGATGACTACTCTAGAGCCGTGTCGATATATTTAATACTAGAGAAGTCCGAGGTTTCAGAACTCCTCAAGCAATTCTTTGCTCTTTATGAACGCCAGTTTGGTAAAAGAGTTAAAAAGATACGAACTAATAATGGCTCCGAGTTCATGGTTCTTTGGAATACTTCAAAGAAAACGGTATTGGACATCAAACTTCTTGCGTGGACACGCCACAACAGAATGGATGTGTTGAATGGAAGTGATAGGATACAAGAAGATGCAGAAGACTCAATTAGAGATAAAGTGGCGCCAAGGAAGTCTTCAAGGACACGTAAGCCCAATAACAGATATCTTTAAAACTCTTAAGGATATTCCTTT